>JAJIBD010007579.1:0-67271 GCA_021461705.1 Cryptotis parvus | reverse complement strand
AGGCAGTTTATTTCAAAGTCTACTGTACTTTAACTATTTTTTGAACAGTTAGTTCACTTTGATGTTGACAATTTAATTTTGAAAATACTGTGATTAGGCTGCCATTTGCTGAACCAAATATATTAATCCAATCCAACATTTATTGCTTTTCATAAAAGGAAGAAATATTTAAATTGAAAATTGCAATTGCAATGCCTCTGAAACAGTCAAGTATTTAGAACTAAGAAAAACTTCAAACATGACTTCAAGTGATGGAGAGAAAAAAAATCAAGATCCAAAAGCATTAAGTGACTTGTCCAAAGTTCACAGAGCAACTGACTGGCAGAGCCAAACCGGATCATGGGTTTAGTATTTCCTTCTCTAACTGTTAATGAAATTAGGTACATTAAGACACCATTGTGCTTCAAAACAACGTATTTTTTTCCAGAATTAATTAAATTCTACATAGTCGAGTGTAGCTGTGTTCTAAATTAGATAACTTGGCTCACAAGTACTACTGCTGTCAAAAGTCATGATGTCAAGCTAATTTTCTTAATTTGAAAAGCAAAATCCATTTACTTGTTTTTTTTTTATTAAAAAATAATACTTCTCTTGAAGTACTGTGGACCCAGAATTGCAGTCATGATAAGTAACAGCTTAATTGCACTCAGATCAGTACTTAAAAGAAACAATTATATCTCAAAGACTTCAAAGTTTAATGTATAGGGAATTAAGTAGCCTATTTTAATAATAAAGGGTAAGACATTTTAAAGAATTTACAATTTTACCATTGAATTTATATCAGGAACTGCAACCCACATTATTATCATGTATCCACTGGTTGTCACTTTCTTTTTTCACTTAAGACACAGAACTATTACCTAAAGAGTACAGTCACACAGTCATCATAGTGCTACTATTAGTTCAGATACCAGACTGATTGTTAGCTCTGACCTGTTTCCTTGACTTGTACTTTACCAAATACACTACTTGCCCTGCATTGAACCAAGTGTCCTGTAATGCTGTATCTGTATTCTTGTTTGACACTGACACGGTTTGCTATAAAGGTTTGAGCTATACTTCTTGATTGAATTCCTATATCAGGGAGAACTGAAACAGGGAAGCAACACCTCTACGATAGAGTCCTCATGATCCTATTGGACCTAGCCAATTCTCTGACTTCTATGAGATCCTGTTTCTACAAAAGAATTTGGACACACCACACTTTTTTTTAAGTAGTCTTCCTTACTACCCATGGGCACTACTCCCAGTGTCCGAAGAAGATATTCAATTAGGATACACAATGGATGAAATAGAACCTTTAAAAAAAATATTCACTCTGGGCCGGAGCGATAGCCCAGCAGGTAGGGTGTTTGCCTTGCAAGAGGCCGGCCTATGCCAGCCTGGGTTCAATCCCCGGCGTCCCCATATGGTCCCCCAAGCACCGCCAGGACTAATTCCTGAGCAAAGAGCCAGGAGTAACCCCTTCGCATTGCTGAGTGTGACCCAAAAAAGCAAAAAAAAAAAGTTCACCCACAATTAATAGATGAGAAGGATGGAAGAAACATATATATATATATATATATATATATATATATATATATATATATATATATATATATATAGCCATTTAGTGATATGGCTGCAGCTTGAGCTCTGGCAGGAGACAAAATGAACCTAAGGGAGGCATTTCACACTTGAAAAGCAAAAAATTTGGGGACATATAGATACTTCCCCATTAACTCCTTTCAACATGATTGGTAAATTGAAAATATTCTACTCTTAATCTACACTCCATCCACCCAGGGCAGTGAACTTTATTTCAAATCCTTTAATAGTCTAATCAGTCAGACTAATTACAATGACCAACAAACTTTGGCAGATAACCCAATTGCTTGCATCAGTGTTTCTCCATGTTTTAATAAGGTGGATTATATTCAACTTTCTTTCTATAGCAACAACAGTTTCATGATGGCGAAAAGAAGGAAATAATATATTTAGGGTGATCTTGCAGTAGTCAATGTATTTTCATATAATTTTCTTTTTTATGAAGACTATGAAATTTTTTATATGCCTTTATTCTCTTATAATTATCAAAAATGTTCTCTTTCACTTGCAGGTTCCTTGTCAGGGATGATATATTATTGGCCACCTGTCGGGAGTGCCGCCGGGGTCTCCAACGGTGTCGGGAAGCGAAGTTCCCTTCTACCTCCGAGCCGGCAGGGAATGGAGGAGAAGACTCAGGAATCCGATGCAGTTTTAAAAGGGCTTTACTATCACAGGTTCCAATATACAATCCAAGAGCAGGGAAAACCTGCAGACTCTGGGTTCCCAGCTAGGCCCCAGCCAGGTGTAGGCCAAGATGGTTGCCACTACGTGTTGAGGCCCAACAGAGAATGAAGAGGACGGGAGAAGCAAAACACCAAGGGAAACTGAAATGGCAAAAGGGGGAAAAAAAGAGAGCTTCTTTCTTCTTGCAGCTTATTTTATAGCTAGAAATCTGCCCAAACTCCCCAGCCTAGCCCATTCTGGGCTGGGCTATCTAGAGATGAAAACAGGAAAACAGCTCCATAGAATGTAGCAACTTCAGGAGACCTTCTGGTTGTTTACAAGGACCCAGAGCTAATTAAAAGCCTCCTAGCAGAGCTGGGAGAAGCTACAAGTCAAATGTAACTTCCCCTGGCAGGAAGGATCAAACGCTCTCAGGTAATTTCTCCCAGCACCTCACCTAATATCTTAAGCCAAGATCTGCCTGGAATTGCCTTTATAGGGTAGAGAAGGAGGTTTCTAAGATGGCATGTCTCTGTACCAAAGACTAATACTAATGCCAGTTAAATATTTCTCCAAGCCTTCACAAGAGTCTTGTCTACTTCACGGTAGTTTTGTATTTTAGTTGCCTTTGAGTTATCAGGGAGTCATGCTTTCTTGCTTGGCGGCAAACAGCATTTCTCTCTGGTCTACTTACTTAGAGATCCAACGTGGGCAGGCAAATATGCTGGTAAGATTTAGCTAGTCCCACGATGCTTGTGGTAGCATGAGAGAATATTTATACCAGCCAGTACAGAATACATGGTCAGATAAGACTGCCACATTCAGGGGCCGGAGCGATAGCCCAGGGGTAAGGCGTTTGCCTTGCTCACAGCCAGCCTGCGCCGACCCGGGTTCGATCCCTGGCATCCCATATGGTCACCTGAGCACCGCCAGGAGTAATTCCTGAGTGCAGAGCCAGGAGTAACCCCTGAGCATTGCCGGGTGTGAGCCAAAAAAAAAAAAAAAAGACTGCCACATTCAGACTATGCCCCTATCTATGAAGTGACCCGCAGGGGAGGCAATCCAGGGCAGATGCAGAGGCCTAGGCTTCTAGGTGTCCTGCAACAACTCCCCCTGATTAGTTTACTATAAAAAAATTGAAAAAGTACAAAATATTTAGTAACATATAGAAAATTAAGATAAGAAAAAACAATTCCAATTACAAAATGATAATACATGTTACTTTAGGATCCTAACTTGTGTTTGGAACCAAAAGCAAAGTTCATGACAAAGTGTTTCTAGCTGTCTGATTATAACGGACTATAGTTTGAACTGTCCATAATTTGTGAGAGTCAATTTGCCATATTTTATGTAAAGTCAGGTATCTGGAACAAAGTCTGTGGGGCTACTTCTGGAACAGCAATAGTGGTGATCATATGAGTATGAGTCTCTGGAGAGCCGCGATCAGGAACTCGTTGAATTGTCGGGAGCACTGGATCAGGTCTCAGGAACACTGGGACAAAAGTCTTGAGCACTGGAACAGGTGTCTGTATCTGTGGTATAGGCATCTTGCAAGGCTTCTTCAGCAAGGTAACACTGGAACCGGTAACTGTACCTGTAGCTTAATTTTAGGTGAGACAAAACACTTTTCGAGATTAATCACAAATAGAGATTTTAAGGCTTTGGCAGGAATTCAAGTCTGGGATGGAGAGAAGAACATAAAGACACTCCAACACGGGTGGAGCAGGGAAGTATGAAAATTGATGAATTCGAAATTGATGAGTCTAGTAGGTCAGGAGAGCTGATGAATTTATAGAGGTTTGTAGTGGTCAGAAATTGAGAATAGTTGGAGACGTAAACATAGACACAACATTAATCACAAACATAATGGTGGCCACCACATACACACACACGCACACACACATTTGATCGATCATTATATTACAACTGTATATATGACCCATCTAGGGTGATAAATGGTAATGAATCAAGCGCTTCATGAATATAAAGCCGGCAAATAATGGTGAGGATGTGTCTTTTCCTGTGAATAGAGCATTAGAAAAACCTTTTTTCACTGATTTAGCAAACTTTTTGTAATGAGCACTGTGATCAGAGTCCAAAGCCATGAGCATGAAAGAAGGAATCTGCAGCATTCAAGTTCTTTTTCTGCAAATACCTGTGACCAAAAAACATTAAAAAAGGAAACTCTAACATTAACCCTTGAAACATTTTGACATTGAGCACTATGCTCGATTCCATCCATTTTTCCACCTTTTTAAATGTTTCATAAGGAAGAAAGCATTTAGGCTGTAAGGCAAGATATTAGACATGAACCATGATCAACAGGCTGAAAAACAAGATCATTATTAAAATGAATAAATCCAGGAGGTTTAAACAACAACTTGCAATTTAAAATTTAAGACTTTTTATTGAAAGAATTAGTTGTTTTCTGATTCTTGGAGAATTCTAGTCTTAACAAGTCACAGAGGAACCCAGAGTTTCTTGGCAGGGTTATCATCTGTAGAAATGAAAGCATAACCTCTTCCCCGAATGAGGAGGTGACCTGCAATCCATTTATCATCAATTTTCACCCAGATAGGTGAATTGACTGTTTTTTGAGTTTGCATATCTTCTTGAAAGTGTCATTCAGCCGCAGTATAGGGATCTACTTGAGGTATATTTAAGAAATTTAAGGTGAATAATGTTAAAGATAAAGAATCCATTGGAGGCATACTTGTTTTTCACTGCTTTAATAACTGAGTTTTAAGCGTTCTGTGAGCACGTTCAACAATTCCTTGTCCTTGTGAATTATATAGAATTCCTGTAATATGTTTGATCTGCCATTCCTCGCAAAAGGATTTGAAGGTTTTGCTGGTGTAAGCAGGACCGTTATCTGTTTTTATGGTATGGAGAACACTCATAACGGAGAAGCACTGGAGTAAAAATGAACAAACAAATTTAGCTCTTTCAGACGTCATAGGAACAGCTCATATGAACTGAGAATATGTATCAATGACCACATGAAGGAAAGGTTTGTTGGGAAATAACTTGGGTATGAGTTATATCCATCTGCCACAATTGGTTTGTCTGTAAACCTCGAGGATTTGCTCTTGCCACATGAGATGTACAATGTAAAGGAGCATAGACAGAACAGTTGCGGACAATTTGTCTAGCTTGGGATGCCATGGTGTACATGAAGGCAGCGGGCATTTGTATGTTGAGTGTGGTGCTCTTCCTCAGCTGATTTAAATACTGGTGCTGCCAAGAGATCTGTTGTTTCATTTCCTTGAACCATCAGCCCGGGAGTTGGCTGTGAGAACGAATGTGGGAGATGTATATAGGGAGTGTTCTTTTTTTGGAGGAGATCTTGTAGTTTATGGAGCAGCTCCTGAATTATAGGATTATGGGCATTTAAAGAAGCAGTGACAATTCCAGGAAATAAACCAACTACATATGCAGAATCACTCACCACATTACATGGGCCAGATACATGGGATAGTAAATGTATCAGGGTGGCGAGTTCCACTTGTTGGGCAGGTTTATAATTTGTATGCACAGTAGTGATTAATGAAGGACCTGTAATTCCACCCCTTCCTGATGAGGAACCATCAATGTAATACACTGGAGCATCAGGAATGGGAGAGGAGCGGACAATGGTGGAAATTACAAAAGGTGTCCTTTTCAGAAATTCCCAGGTTTTTCCAGCTGGGTAATGATAAGATATTTCTCCTGAAAAATCTGCTAAAGCTCTCTGAAGGATTTCACTGAGTGGTAAAACAGCTTCAATTTCTTTTTTAGGGTCAGGTAGTACAATTACATGGGGATCATGTTCAAGTAATACTTGGGTTCTTGATCTTCCCTTAATTATAAGGTTGGCTATCATCTCAAGGTAAGGTGTAGCAGTACGATTCTGCTTGTTATGTAAGTAATCACGATCACGATCTTCCCGTTAATCATCTATTTGCTAGAGGCGGGCACCAGTAATATCTCAATATGTCCTGTCACATGCTGTAGAGCCAAACCCATTCTAAAGGTCCAGATAATTGGGCTATAGCATCTGGAGTGTTGAAGACCAATAACCATACCTTTTCTCCGGGATTAAATCTGGAGAGGGTAAGATTTTTGAAGCTGATCCATGAAAAAGTCTAGTTCCTTCTGAGCTTTAGGAGTTAGCTGCCTTGGGCTATTTAAAGCAGAATCACCTTCAAGGGTGTGGAACAAGTTACTGCACTCACAGTTAGGAATCCCAAAGGGATGGGCGCACTCAGTTGATATTTCCCAGCAGTTTTTGAAAATCATTCAAGGTTTTGAGCCTTTTTAGACGAATGGAAATTTTTTGAGGACGCACTGTAGTGCGGTCAAGAGCATAGCCCAAATATTCATATGGAGGCTGCATCTGAATTTTTTCCGTAGCTACTTGTAAACCAGCCTCTGGTAAAACTGTCATTACATCATTATATAAATTCTGGAGATCTCTGGAATTATCACAAGCTATCAGGATATCATCCATATAGTGGATGATGTATGCACCAGGAAATTTAGCACGAATGGGTCGCAAAACCTCATCAACAAGGTGTTGACACATAGTAGGTGAATTAGTCATCCCTTGGGGCAATACTGTCCATTGAAACCTACGTAAAGGACCTTTATGATTAATGGAAGGGACTGAAAATGCAATCCTTTTCCGATCATCTGGGTGGATAGGTATGCTGTAAAAGCAGTCTTTTAAATCTATGATAATTAGCGGCCAATCTTTAGGAATAGCTGCTGGAGAGGGGAGCCCAGGTTGTAGGGCTCCCATGGGGACCATAGTAGAATTTACATTCCTTAAGTCAATCAGCAAACGCCATTTGCCAGATTTTTTTCTGTATCACAAAAACAGGAGAATTCCATTCTGAAAATGTTTCTTCAATATGTCCTAAATTCAGCTGTTCTTCCACTAGATTTGTTAGTGCTTTGAACTTTTTGATATTGAGGGGCCACTGTGGTGTCCATATAGGTTTATCAGACTTCCACTGAATACGGATAGGTGGCTGTCGCTAACCACAGCGGCCCCAATTAAAAAGGGTTACTCCCTGTGTTAGGCTTATGATGGAGAGCTGGAACAGGTGCCCAATGGGGGAATCGGACGAGGTATGTGAATTACTGCCCCCTCATTGCTCCAGCATGTCTCAACCCCATAAATTTAAACCTTTCACTTCATTTTTCTAAAATAATTTTTGAAATCTTTTGACATTATATAACTTAGAATTGCCTTCCTTTGGTGTTATTTTCAACTCAAGACACATTTATTAAGAGTTTGCTCTATTGAAAATATTACCTTATACCATGTTCCTTGACATGAAAATTTTGTTTTTATTGCTCCAAATTTCATTATCATGACGAAAAGATGTATCACTTGTATCACTTGTCTTCCAATTGTTCATTGATTTGCTCGAGTGGGCACCAGTAACATCTCCATTCGCTGGGAATGAGGTCCCTTATTGTTACTGTTTTTGGCATATTGAATACACCACGGGTAGCTTGCCAGGCTCTGTTGTGGATCTGGGTTCACCCCAGGGGGCCCAGTCTTTTTCTATGTCAGACCATCAACCATCTAGGGTCCATGGGGCAGAGCCCTGGGTGTGAACAAGCCTGTCTCCTGTCTGCCACCTGCCAATGCAGCCGGGCACTGCAGTCACACCTGCAACACCTCAAGGGGCATATACAAAAGATAATAAATGCAATACTCATGGGAAAAGATAACAACAATAATTTTTATGTATGTATTTATTTATTTTATAATTTTTTATGTTTTATTATACCACTGTGAGATATACAATTACAAAGAAGTTCATGTTTGGGTTTCATTCTTTCAGTGTTCCAGCACCCATCCCTCCATGAGTGGCCATTTCCCACCACCATGTCCCCAATTTCTTCCCCCCTCCCTAGCCTGCCTCTATGGCATGTTCTTTATCTTTTCGCTCTCTCTTTTCTCTCTCTCTCTCCTTCTCTTACACACTGTGGATTGCAATACATACATTTAGTAGTTATCATGTGTATCTTTTTGCCTGCATTCAATGCTCAATTCTAGGCTGTTATTATCACTTTCAACAATTATTAGCACACTGTTCCCTTCCCTATCTTACCTAACCTCTGACTCCCACCCATTTGTGGTATATTCCACTTTTGTTCCACTTTTGTTCCATTGTTCAATCAACCAATGGGAAGACAAGTGATACAAGTGACAATTTATATATATATATAGGAATGAACAATGGGAAGACAAGTGATACAAGTGACAATTTACAAATTGTCACTTGTATCACTTGTCTTCCCATTGTTCATTGATTTGCTAGAGCAGGCACCAGTAACATCTCCATACATCCTGTTGCAAGCAAGTGTACCCCAGGGGCATCTGCTTGCTCCAGGAACAGGAAGAGCCACAAACCATTCAGGTCATGGGAATGAGGTCCATAATTGTTACTGGTTTTTGGCATATCAAAAAAAAAACATGAGTAGCTTGCCAGGCTCTGCTGTGTAGGTATATAAATTATATATATATATAATAAATTTATATAAATTTATATATACATTTATGTAATGAAAATAAATACAGTAATTCTATATCTGTCTTTTTTCTTTCTGACTAATTTCACTCGACATGATCCTCTCTATGTTCATCCATTTATAGGCAAATTTCATAACTTCATTTTTCCTAACAGTTGCATAGTATTCCACCATGTAGATGTACCACCATGTAGATTCCACCATGTAGATGGATAAAGAACCAAAGCTTCTTTATCCAGTCATCAGTTCTCGGGCACTCTGGTTGTTTCCAGATTCTGGGTATTGTGAATAGTGCTGCTATGAAAATAAAAAGTGCAGATGAACACCAATAATTTTTAAAGTAGATTTTTTTCTGGGAATGAGTAAGCTTATTTAGATGTAGTTTTTAACTACATTTCATCAATAAATGCTTTATTTAGAGGTGACTACAACAGTATGCCACCCGCACCGCAAGCCTGGCAAGCTGCTCGAGTACTATTTGATATGCCAAATACCAGTAACATTTATATTAGGTCATTCCCGTCCGTGCCTAATATAATGGTTTGAGGCTCTCTAAGTTCCTGGAGCAAGTGGATGCCTTTGGGTTCTACTAGCATGAGACAGGACATATGGAGATATTACTGGTGCCCGCTCTAGCAAATAGATGATTAACGAGAAGATAGTGATAGTGATAGATTTTAACCATGTTTTATTTATTAAATATAATAAAATAATTTCTATTTTATTGATGTTCTAATTAAAAACATGTGACTAGAAATATTGGGAGTTTTCTTGGTAAAATTCCTTGGAATTTTCAAGGCAAGGACCTTGAAAATCTAGGTGAGCGGTGGAGATTTCAATAGGCATCCAAGTGTTATCTGACTTTGATTCAAAATGAGTATATGATAAGATGGCAGTATGGGAAGAGTTATAAAGAGGAAAGACTTTTTAGGAAACTTATAACATATAATATTACAGATATAATGAAGAATTGACATAGACTAAGGGCAATGAAAATAGAGTAGAAATTAAAGACTAATTATGAAAATGATATGAATTTATTTTTAATTTAATATCTAATGTTTCCTTTTGTATTGTTACTCAATTCCTAATTGTTATGATAAATTGGTGAATTAATAGACTGCTGTAATTGACATTCATATACAGTTTTCTTTTTTCTTTAATTTTGCATGTCCCATTTTGTTTTAAGTTAGTTTTAATGCACTAGAAATTTTAAGAAGATTTCAGTTTCTGACAAATAATATTTACTCTCTGTATTCTACTCTTATCCTTATTTTTAAAAATCACCTTGAACCTAGATTGTAAACATGAGAAGGATAGCAAAGGAAAGAAATCAAGGCCCCAGATACATTGGTGGTAAATATATATGAATATTTATGTATCTATGTCGACTGCAGAGTCAGTAATACTGAAAAGATGAGATCTAAACTACAATAGCCAGACTTTAAAATGGCTTTTAATGGAGGCAGGCCGACATTGATGGTAGGATTGATGTTGGAAAAATTAGACACTTGATAGTCAGCAATGAATAGGTACGTAAGCCACAACATCATTAAATTAAAAAAAAAACTAATGTAAAATTTCTCATTTTTTAAAATAGTGGAAGAAAACTAGAAATAAAGTATTCATAAAAGGAAATTTTAATCATATACAATAAACTGCTGCTAAAATTGTTAAAAAAGTAATTTTAAAATATATAATAAAACAGAAAAACTCATTCCAGGAGTTTGACAAAAAGTGTTGAATTTTTAAAAATGTATAATCTGCTTAAAATTGTAAGTTTGAATAGAGATAAAATAGAAAACTTGAACAGAGCTATCATGAGTAATAAGATTACAACAGTAATCAAAATCTTCATAAAAACAATGGGTTCAGCACTGCTAGGTTTCATTAGTGAATTCTACATAACTTCCAAGAACTAATACCTATGCTTTAGGGAAAAAAGTAGAAATAAATTTGAAATAGAGATAAAACTTTTAAGTGCGTTACACCAAATCAATATTAACTTTTTCTGGAATCAGGCAAACATAATAGGAAAAGAAGGGAAGTCAAAGGTAGGGAGAGGAAATGAGGTTGGGGAGGGGAGAGGAGGGGAAGGAGGAAACTAAAGCCCGGTATCTCTGAGGAACACATATGTAAAAACTTTAACAAAACAATAGGTAAGGCACTTTGCCTGCATGTTCTGATCAGCTTTTGTCCTTGGCACTCCTGTGGTCCCATAAGCACTGTTAGGAGTGATCTCTGAGCATGGAGCTAGAACTTAGTCCTGAACACTTTTTGGAGTGATTCAAGGACCCAAAACAAAACAAAACAAAACAAAACAAAGAACCCACCTCAATAAATTTGCTAGTAAACTGAAGTAAAAAAAGAAATATATTGAAAGAATAATGTACATGGGATTTATTCCAAAGATGAACTGATGTTGAAATGTATGAAAATTAAAAAACATAAATCACACCAACAAAGGAAGAACACAAATTTTAAGTGACCTAAAGAGAAACAAAAAGGGAATTTTATAAGATTCAACCTTCTTGTGGTAAAAATCATAAACACAAAAGCATGTACAAGGAACACAACTCAATACAATAGAAGCCTTATATTTACATATGGCAGACTACCATAAACAATTACAAAAGCAATAAGAGATTTTTCTCTATCAGGAACTAGGCAAGGATACTCACTCTTACCACTAATAATAAAAATAGTGCTGGAAGACCTAGATGAGCAATTAGACAAGAAAAGAATATAAACAATGCTTTTTCGAAAGAGTATAAACAAAAAATTAAATTTGGAAAATAAAAAGACTGCAAAACTGATTTGACAATATTCCTAAAAATCCTAACAACCTAGGCAGGCTGCAAAATTTGTATACTTTTTTTTTTCATTTCTACATACAAATATCAAACTAACCAAAAAAAAAAAAAAAGCTCATTTACAATAACATCAAATAAAATTAAGTACCTTGGAATAAAATTAACTAAGCAAGATAGTATTTTTGAAAGAAACAGAACACATAGATGAAAAAAAATCCCATGCTCATAGAACGGAGTAATTTTCATGGTTAATAGCTATCAAAATGTTATTCTATACTATCGAAAGCAATATACAAATTCAGCATCAGTCTATCAACAATCCAATAGTATTCTTCATAAAAATAGAACAAAGAAAACCATAAAATGTATTTGAAACTGCAAAAGATTGAAAATAACAAAATTCTTAAATAAAAAGGAACAGAAATAGAAATAACATGTTCCCCAACTCAAGATTCACTAAAAAAGCAAGTAAGACACCATAGTATTGAAATAAAAACAGATACAAAAATCAACAGAACACTGGGAGACTGGAAATAAACTGCATATCTATGGACAACAATGTAGCAGTGAAAGATTTTGGGTAATAATGTTCAAATAAACTGAATAGTCATATTAATATTCCAAGCACAGCTCTTTCGATTCCTCTTTGGGAGACCCAAATAGCATTCTTATCCTGCTTTCAGAGGGCCCAGATCTCTGAGGCATAAGTTAATGCAAGGAGAACAGTGGAGTTGAAGACATGTGTCCGGAGCTGGAGGTTCTTTGTCTTTTTTAGCTCTCACACCTCTGAGGATGGTTATTATTGCAAACACAAGAACCAATAAATGTTGGAGAGGATGTGGGAAAAGGGAATCCTTAGTCACTGCTGATATAAACACAAACTTGTGCAGCCATTATGGAAAGCAATATGGGGATGCCTGAAAAGAAAAAGAAAAAAAGAAAAAAAGGAAAAAGAAAACCAGAAATTACATAAAAACCCAGTTATCTCACTTCTAGGTATCACTTCACTCATATCCACTTGTCTTCCCATTGCTCATTGATTTGCTCGAGCGGGCACCAGTAACATCTCCATATGTCTGTTGCATGCTAGTGTAGCCCAAGGACATTTGCTTGCTCCAGGAACACGAAGAGCCTCAAATCATTTGTTCAGGTCATGGGAATGAGGTCTATAATTGTTACTGCTTTTTGGCATATCAAATACGACTCTGGTAGCTTGCCGGGTTCTACCCTGCAGTTGGTATACTGAGAGCCTACACTTTTAGGTATTTACCAAAAAAATACAAAATTAGCAATTTAAGGATATATACCTCTTTCCATGATCAATGAAGCTTTGTTTATGATAGCAAATTTACAATATTATAGATCCCCGTTGACTGAAGAATGATAAAGAGAATGTGATTTACATAAAATAAATACAAAGCAATAATGAAATTTGAAGTTCTGAACTTTTGACAATATGAATAGCAGTGGTGGGGGAGACTGTGCTACAGGAAATAAGTCAGAAAATAACAAACACTACATGATTGCACTTGTATGTGGTTCATAAAGAAAATTAATCACTGTCTTCCCATAGATCATCGATTAGCTCGAGCGGGCACCAGTAACATCTCCATACGTCCTGTCACATGAGAGATAGCCCAAGGTCATCTGCAGCTCCAGGAACATAAAGAGCCTCAAACCATTCCTTCAGGTCATGGGAATGAGGTCTATACTTGTTACTGGTATTTGGCATATCAAATACGACACGGGTAGCTTGTCAGGCTCTGCCATGCGGGTGGAATACTCTTGTAGACACCTCAAAACTCAAGCATTTATTGATGAAAGAAAATGAATAGATAAATTAAATAAACAGAAAATGTTGGACCATAAGACCAACTAGTAGTTATGGAAGAACAGAGAGAAGTGAGCTGGAGAGGGATGGGATTCATAAACTTGGACAAAGGGGAAGTGCATGTTGATTCACAATGTTGCATATTAAAACTTATGTAGTATTTGATACAAGGTTAACTCAATAAATAAATAACTTAAAAGTCCATCAGGTCCAAATTTGAAGACAGCATCCATATTCCACCACCAATGCAGCCACTCATATTCTTTTCATTCAGAAGTTACAACTCCATCCTATGTGTTTGGCAGGCATATCTCCAACTTCTATCATTAGCTTCAAAAGTATTCTGTGCACTAATAATTTATGATGAATCTTTTGAATTATGGGTTCATCTCAAATTGAAGATAGATTTATAAATAATTTCGCTTAAAAAGTAGACATTTCTTACCATTTGACATCAAAATGTATTATCTGTCACTTCAAGATCATTTAACATTTTCTACAAAGTTCAAATTAAGTTAGATTAAGTCTGTAATACCATTCACCTAGAAATGTGAATTTTTCTATGATTCCTTTTCAATCACAGTTGATACTTTTAATCCTATCTTCTCTGTTCCTCACCAGATTTATTAAAAATTGTTGCATTTTTTTGTAATAGGGAAATGAACTCACCTCTGGAATACTGGATACTTTTAAACTTATCACTGGAAGAATAATTTCAGAGGAGTTATTTTTCTCATAAATAGTTTTCTTTACAAATTTAAGGAATTTACAAAATAATAAAAAGAATGAACAAAAAGTCCTTTGCTTTTTCCTTTACAAATAAGGCAATGGGATAGAGAGATAGCTCAAAGGTAAGGAACTTGCCTTGCATGCAGCTAACCCTGGTTCAATCTTCAACACCACATAAGGTCCTCTGTAGAATGACAGGCTTAGCTAGCTTGGGAACTTAGCTCACAGCTTAATCTATTTACATGTTCTTTAGCCAAGATTCATTCTAATGAGATCTCTCTTTTATGTAAACACTGATAGAGGGTGTGGCAGTTACAGAAGTCACCTTGATTCTGAATAACTTCTGACTTATACATGTACTAAGACTTCTATGTTATCTAGATTGGGCACAGCTCCTTTTTATACCCACTGCACCCAGCATGGCACTGTTATAATTTACCAGGAGACTACCACCCTGTCTATGTGGAGACTATCATTTAAGATTATAGGAAGAATCATACTAGTTTGCCCTCAAGCAGGCAAGCATGACCCTTTCAGCATACAGAGAACAAGATACTCAGAACCACCCTGGTGCAGATAATAAAAAGGACCTTATGGTCGAGTGAAACATGTATCAGAAGGTCTTGTCAAAGGTGGAAATTATCACAAACGTGTGGGAGTCAGAGGCTAGGTAGAACAGAAATTGGAACAGTGTGCTAACAATTGTCAAAAGTACTAATACCAATCTGGAATTGAGCATTAAATATAGGCAAAAAGATACTCATGACAACCTTTTAATGTATGCTCTGTAATCCACAATCTGGAAGGGGAGGAAAAGAGATAGAGAATAAGGGAAAGAAATAAAGAACCTGGTATGGAGGTGGGCTGGGGAAGGGGTGAGGGGACCAGGGAAGTTGGTGGTGGGAAATGGGCACTGGTGGAGGGATGGGTGCTGGAACACTGTATGACCAAAACCCAAATATAAACACTTTGTAATTGCATATCTCACAGTGGTATAATTAAATACTTTAAAAAATAAGAAGGACCTTGTGGGTACCATCTAGATTACATGAAGCCCATGAAATTAAGATGTATTACTTTATACCAGTCCCCTCTCTCTCTCCCGTGTTTTACATAAGAGATAATCTCAGAAGAAGGTATTAGTCCTTGGCATAAACCTTTGTTCATACCCTAAAATAGGGTGTGGCACCACCCTTCTATACTCTTCTACTATCTAGAAGCTCTTTAGGGTTCCTTGTTGACAGGATCCTCCCGTCAACAGTTAGGATTACTTTGGTGTATATAAGCGGACTGACTTGAGGCACTCGCCCCCTCCCCTTTTTGGGTAGGGACTCCTTTCTGGTGGGACTCTCTTTAGTGGGCCTCCTTTCTGGTGGGATTCTCTTTGATGGGAGACTTGGACCCGAGCACAAGGTCTAAATTCTGACCAGAGTTCGTTCATTATATTGGATTGCGGTGGCAGAGTTTTTGTACTATTACAAGTCTCTTTTGGAACTGTGCTGTACTTGTGAGCTTTCATCTGTTCCCCCGGCGGCCTCGGAAGTAAAAGAGAACTTCAGTCCTAATACTGTTGGGAACCCTAGCAGTTCCCCAGTGTTCGTCTAAGCCCCTCCAGGAGTGATTCCCTAAGTTGACACAGGAGTAAGCACTTAGCATCACTGAGTATTGCCCCAAAATGGAAACAAACTAAACAAAAACCACTGAAAAATAAGGTGATGGGTTAAAAAATATGAATACACTTTCACAAATGACTCAGCTTGATACTTAAGAGAAAACTACTGGTAGGAGGCAGGTGTTGCTGTTTTGTCTATTTAAATGTGAGAAAATGGAGGCTCTGAGAAATCAAATTCCTTAAGAATCCAGGTGGTGGAGCTGAATTTGAACCTTTTGTAGACTGCAAAAGTTAAGCACACTTCACGCCAAGGACATTAATACCTAAGAAAATAAAGACACTGGTGATAGAAATGGGAATTTTCTGATACGAATATATATAAGACCATGAAGAATCATACCCCATTGTTAGTGGATGCTGACCCATATAGTGTAGCTCCAGACAGGCAGCTCTGAGAATAACACAAACAGTGAAATCTGTCCGTAGGCAGGACAGATCTGACATAGTATAAACACTTCACTTGATCACTTGAATCCAGTTATTCATCTATTTGCTCGAGCAGGCACCAGTAACATTTCCATTGGACCCTATCACGTGCCAATGTAGCCCAATGGCATCTGGTTGATTCAGGAATATGAAGAGCCTCAAACCGTTCCTTCAGGGTCTTGACAAGGAAGTCTGACCATCTTGTAGGTGGGCGGCCACGTGATCTTTTGACATTCCGTGGGAATTCAAGTGAAAACACAGTGAGAATAAAGAGGCAAAACTTGGGCCCAGCTAGAGATGGCTCCTGGGGAGATCCTCATACTGGATATAGAACTCATGTAGAATCCACATCCTCTTTAAGGTTCAGGGACTATGCAAGAACTTGTTAACTCAGAATATTCCTTCCTGCCTTTTCCAAGTTCACTCTTAAGTTGAGCAAACAATCCCTTTTTCCGTTACTTGGGGTCTCTCTACCTTTGTAGTAATTTAGAGCTCATCAGATGACCTTTCTAGGGGTAATGTGTACTCATTTTCCTCAATCACTTATCAGCTAATGAAAATAAGCAGACAAGAAAAGATGCTGTGTAAATGTTTCATTTGTCTCTATCAGTTATCAGCTAATGGAAATACACAGGCAATTCAAATGCAGTTCAGCTAGGTCAACCCACTAGCAATATCTCATTCTTGGCTTTGGCTCAGTAAGGGTACATTTGATATTTGGAACCCACAATATCAACAAATGAAGCATTGGACACAGAGGGAAACATACACTGTTTAACAAATTGGTACAAAAACACTGATATATTTGCTCTGGAACTCTTCTTCAGATTTAATGCATGATTTTTTAGTTTAAGAAGTGTGAATCGTATTGAATGAACCAAATATATGTGTCCAGTACTGTGAATTTTTCTCTCATGACACAAAAGGACTAGACACCATTTAGTTAACAGGATCTTCTCTACGATTGTGAATATCCTTATTTCTCCTCCCAATATTTCTTCTTATGGCTTTGTCTCATTTACAACGAGACTGAGGGGCATGCCAGGTGACACCTGCCAGGGTGTGCAGGAGTTAATGGTGCTAAGGCATCAAAAGGATGAATTAGAAGCAAGCCAGTTAACTTAGTTTTCCACACACAGCTGACTAGGAAAAGTAAATGTAAACCAGTGTTTTTTCTGCCAAGAATACATACAAACAACTTGACTTAATGGCGATTATCTATCCTATTAATTATTCTGTGCAATCTGAGATCAGCAAACATAAAAATGGCATGATATAAGTTATTGGGAATGTTATCCCATATTTTTACTCTCCCAATATTACATCCCTCTATACAGTTCACTGAACATTTTTTTGGCCATAAAAATTGACAAAGAAAGCTGATGTGGACCAGAATGAGAAAGGAAGGAAATGTTTTTCTTTTTGCCTTCAAAAAACTGAATCTACTTCAGACAGTCAAAGTAAGTTTAGTATGTTCCTCACTCAGTATTTGTTTATTTCAAAGAAATCCATTTCCTCTCATCTTATCTTTCCTGAATAAATGGTCAACAGTTAAATCTTGCCATTCACGATATTGGCAAGATTTAACTGTTGAACATTTATTCAGGAAAGATAAGATGAGAGGAAATGGATTTTTTTAGAAATAAACAAATAATGAGTGAGGAACATACTAAACTTACTTTTGACTATCTGAAGTAGATTCAGTTCAGCACATTCATGACATTGGCAACTATCGCCCCATCTGCCTGTTGTCTGTAATCTACAAGCTGTTTACATGAGTCATCCTGAACAGGATTGGCAGAATACTAGATGAAGGACAACCATAGGAGCAAGCTGGCTTCTGGAAAGGATTCAGCACAATCGACCATATCCACACAGTAACCAAGCTCATTGAGGTTTGTAGGGAGAACAAGAAGCAGCTCTGTCTCACGTTCATTGATTTACAGAAAGCCTTTGATTCTGTGGAGACTGAAGCAGTCATCGAAGCCCTAGCCAAACAGGGTGTTCAAACCCAATTCATCAAGATCCTTCGTGAGCTGTATTACGGATTCACCACCACAATCTCACCATTCTACAAAGAAGTGATCATTGATGTCAAAAGAGGGGTTCAGCAGGGTGATACCATTTCACCAAACTCTTCAGCGCCACCCTTGAGAACATCATGCGACAATTAGAATGGGAAGGAATGGGAGTGAAGATAGATGGTCGGCAACTACACCACCTCCGCTTCGCTGATGACATTGTTCTAATAACACCAAACATTAGCCAAGCGGCACAAATGCTGGCTGACTTCAACCGAGAATATGGAAAGATAGGTTAAAGAAACTATGTTCATGAAAAATGAATTAGTTCCAGAGGCCCCATTCACTCTCAATGGAAAACATCTCTGAATGCAGCAGTTATGTGTACCTAGGTCGAGAAATCAACATAACGAAAGACCTAAAACCTGAGCTGCGCAGGAGGAAGAGAGCGGCATGGGATGCCTTCAAAGGCATCAAAGAAATAGCTAAAAGGATAAAGAACCTCTGGCTCCGGGCACATCTCTTTGACTCCACCGTTTTCCCTGCATTAACATATGCCTCAGAGATCTGGGCCCTACAAAAGCAGGATGAGAATGCTTTTTGGGTATCCCAGAGAGGAATCCAAAGAGCTATGCTTGGAATATCACGCCTCACTCAAGTGAGAGAAGGAATCCGGAGTTCTGATCTCTGTCGCTATTCCAGAATCAGGGACACTGTCTCATTTGCCAAGGCATCGAAAATCAGATAGGCTGGACATGTAATGCGATTTGGAGACAACCGCTGGACTAGGGCCATTACCGACTGAATCCCACGGGATGTCAAAAGATCACGTGGCCGCCCACCTACAAGATGGTCAGACTTCCTTGTCAAGACCCTGAAGGAACGGTTTGAGGCTCTTCATATTCCTGAATCAACGAGATTCCATTGGGCTACATTGGCACGTGATAGGGTCCAATGGAAATGTTACTGGTGCCCGCTCTAGCAAATCGATGAATAACGGGATTCAAGTGATCAAGTTAAATCTTATTGGTTTGATACAAACAACACTATTTCAGTTCAGTGCAAAACCATTTATTTTCAGCAACTGGATCTTCATTTTTATAGGACTTGGTACAATATAGACCATGTTCACTTTGTTGTCTAATTCCAGGTCACATTTTCCCCAAATCTTAAAAAGCATGCATTTTGATATAAGCCATTTACTAGTGTTTGACAGTTTGAACAACAACAAGCAACAAGAACATCAAAACTGCTAAAGAACTGAGATCTATGGAGGTAGGCTCAAAAGAAGAAATGGTTCCCAGTGGACATAGATGCTATAGCAACTCAGAATCAGTAACCTAACATTTACAATATCCAGTAAGAGGTAGTGGGGCCGGAGCCGTAGCACAGCGGGTAGGGCATTTGCCTTGCACATGACAGAGTCCCCCGAGCTCTACCTGGAGTAATTCCTGAGTGAACAGCCATGAGTAACCCCTGAGAGGATTGTCAGGTGTGACCCAAAAAAGCAAAAGAAATAAAATAAAATAAAATAAAATAAAATAAAGGAAGATGTAACAAGGCATCATCTCTCACTTTTGTAGATGAAAAACTTAACAAAATTAAAAACATCTATGAAAATTATTGAGTTTGGTTCCAAAGTAGAGAAAACTAATCAATAGTTCAATCAACTACTAGGGTACTTTGCGTACATGTCAAGAAATTTGGCATGCAAAGTATCTCATTCATTCATTCAACAATGATATTAGGGTTGCAGAAATTCTCACCTTTATGATAGGCCATTTTCAGCAACTATGCTTTTATCCTTAAATTCAAAGTAATGATTGCCATGTGGCTGCTGCTATTATGTACCAAATTCACCTCCACACGAGGGAGGTGTGGAGTGAAGGAAAGGCACAAGTGAAAGAAACCATCACAGGAGTATTTTCCTTCATTAGGAAAGCTAAAGGATTTCCTAGACCCACCCAAAGAAAATTTATAGTTGAGTCTTACTGGCTGTAACAGTGCCACATAATTGCTTCTGGATACCAGAAGCACATTAAACAGGGATCAGGTCTGCTATAATTGGCTGAGAAGTCAAGCACTCATACCTGAGTACACTGCCTTCCTCAGCAGTCAGGATTCTATTACAAGGGTGAAAAAGATGAGTCAAGTAAGTAGCTAATTAATAGGGTCTGTGACTACCCTTGGGCATTGAGGTGTAAGGGGGAGGTAGAAAGTAGTTATCTCATAACTAACAAGATCTGCCTCTGTGTATACACAGAAGGTATCTAGGCAAGTATCCTAGCGAAAACATGTGAGGAAAGATTTTTAGACAGCCAGTGGTTCTGGGCAAGACTCTTGAATCTATTCATTTTTGCCAGTAATAGACCATATTTTAAATTCAAATTGTCAGAGATAAGATACAGGCAAAACCTATTTAATGTGGATGTAAAAGAGGGGCTCTGCTTTTATCCAGGACAGGAATAATATTCACACCTCCTCCTTCTGACCACACCTATGTGCCCTCCTGAGAATTTTTAGTTCACTTTTCTTTGAACTTTGAATCCAAAGACTGCTGATAATTTTAGATTATTCAGCAAAGCATTCATTTTAAGAACTTGGGCTATTTTAAGGATCAATAGAAAGAAAAAGGAAAAAATCCACTACTCCATTTAAAAACTTGAGATTGGAAATAAAAAAATTTAGAAAATTTAAAATGCAGCCACAGTTTTGCTCCTATATTAGGGTCACCATCAGTAAATATAGTATTTATATTTCAAAACTAATAAAAAATAAATAGTTTTAATATTTAAGGAGGTATATTTAATTAATATTAATTAAATATTTGATCAATTGAATATTTAACTAATATCTAATTGATATTAAAGCTAATATTTAATTAAGACTAATGTTTAATTAATATTTAATAATATTAAAACAAATAAATAGTTTGATCTTCATCAAGACACTGAATGAATGGTTTGAAGCTCTTCGTATTCCTGAAGCAAGCAGATGCCATTGGGCTACACTGGCACGTGATAGGGTCAAACGGAAATGTTACTGGTGCCTACTGGAGCAAATCAATGAATAACAGGATGCCAAGTGATCAAGTGAAATGATTTTAAAACTAATAGCAAAACAATAGTGTGATTTTTTTTTAATTCCTAGGATAGGTGCATTTTTTCATAATTATTTGAGAATGCATGTAAGTAAAACTGAAACTTGTTCTGGAATATGTACATTTTGTCTCCTTATGAATTGGTGAGGTAAGTAGTGTTTACATGCTTTGAATAGAAGGAGTTTCAGCTAATAATACAACCTTAATGTGGCAAGTATGAGGCAGGAGATAAAAGTAAATAAATTCTTGCCTCATCAATTGAATTTTTTTTTTTGCTTTTTGGGTCACACCCAGCAATACTCAGGGGTTACTCCTGGCTCTGCACTCCTGAATTACTCCTGGAAGTGCTCGGGGACCATATGGGATGCTGGGGATTGAACCCGGGCTGGCATGGGCCGGCCGCGTGCAAGGCAAACGCCCTACCCGCTGGGCTATCGCTCCCACCCCTGAAAAAAAATATTTTATTTGTATTTATCTGACCCTTATTCTTATTTAATCTGATGATTTTAATTTCATTTTCTTCTTCAGATGACCCCTTTTATAGTCAAAGAAGAGTGTGAGTATAATACTACATTACGGCTTACTCAGTTTTTAGAAAGTCAACCCCACCTCCCCATATTCATAACATGCAGGTTCTGAATAGTGCTGCTTGAACTGTTACTTCATCCATAAATGAGGAGAAATAATTTTCCCAACAAGTGGATATTGAATGTGGGTATGAACGTTCTCTTGTGGAAAAGGGGAAGGGGCAGATTTCAGCTCACCTAAACTTTGTGAAAAGGATCACTTGTCACTTGCCATCACTTGTCTTCCGTTGTTCATTGATTTGCTCGAGTGGGCATCAGAAACATCTCCGTTACATCCTTCATGTGCTGGTACCCAAGGGCATCAGCTTGCTGCAGGAACATGAAGAGCCTCAAACCATTTGTTTAGGTCACGGGAATGAGGTCTATAATTGTTACTGGTTTTGGACATATCAAATACGACACAGGTAGCTTGCCAGGCTCTGCCATGCAAGTGGGATATTCTTGGTATCCCACCAAGATAAGCTCTCAGTTTGTGCATTTACTGATGAACCGTGTGGCTGTGAAGCAGCTACGCACAACAGGGAAAGATCGACTTTTCTCTTGGGTGGAGCTCTAATGAGCTGGGTAGTCCGGATGTTGAAGATGGCTGCCCTCATGGCGCAGGGGTTCCTCCTGGCTTCTTATGAGATTCCATTGAGATGGCAGACCAGGGCTAGAACTTGCCTTCCCTCCCTGATGCCTCATGATCAGTCGAGCACAGGGAGAGCTGGTAGCAGCTCTGCCCAGTGTATCTGTGTCTCTGGTTCAAGCATGCCTGGGCTTGAAATAGGCTTCTCCTTTCAGCACTCAGGAGACAGATGAAATTATCCTTGTGAAAAGAATTATTTCCCTGAAGGCCATGATTGCTATTGGGAAATAGATTTTCTCCTGGTTTTGCACTCAGGATCATTCTTAAATGTACTTAGAGGAGCCAATTAGCTGCATGCAATGCAAATGACTTACCCAATGTCCAATCTCTACAGGCCTATAACGTTACTTTTTCCCTATTATTATTCAACAATCTATAAATATATTATGCTCTTGTGTAAGACATTAGCATGGAAGTTGGGAAACTGACAAGTAAAAAATATGAGATGCATAGTTCAAAGAACTAGTCTGAAAGAAAGATGTATATACTGAAATGTAAATATTGTGAAAGTGTTGAGCTGAGGTACATACAATTAAGTGGGGGATCCACAGAAAAGGTTCCCCGTAGAACTTAGTCAATCAGGATTGGGTTGGGAAAATAATTACGAAAGCTTCCTTGAAGGCATTACACATGAAGTGAGTTGCAAAAGATAATTATACATGACAATGATGGCAAGCAAGGAGAAAGGTAAGAGTCCCTAGAAGAGTCAGCTTATATTAGTTCCTATGAGTACCTCAAGTCTCTCAAAGAAAAGAAAGACTGTGAATTGGAGAAGGCATTTAGAACCCCAAAGACTATTTACAGTTGAGAGTGGAATGTGACAGAGAGATAGGGGGGATTTGATGGAAGAGCTGCATTTTATTTCATCTTATTAATAACAGTAAAGAACATTTTTGATCTTCACTTGACTCTAAGTGAAGGGATTTTTCCATCCAAAATAACTGTAAACACAGCGTGTGGTCTAAGAGACAGAGTTCCAAAGTAGCCTGAATCTATTACAACAGGACACTAATTAATAATTCCAGGAGGAAACAACAGTTATTATTGCATACAGAAAAAATAAAAATCAGGTAAAGATAGTTATAGGAAGAATGATACATACAATGAACAATTGACTGGGCATTCTCACTGATAGTACCATGACCTATTTTTATTTCACACTTACAAAGTACCTGCATTTCACCTCATGGGAGACACAGGTGATAATCATGCTTGATTACCAATGTGGAGGTGGGTTGCCAACTGTAAGGATACAGAGTTACAGGACCAAGCTCCACCAAAGAAGAATAATATTCTGAGAAAAGGCCGAGGGGCAAAGAAAGACAGAGCTATTTTAGAAGCCTTAGCTTTTCTCCTTTCTGACAAAAAAAAATAGTGCTAGAACCCCCGGAAGACTATTAATAGCAATCTTTAATGAAGAATAGGAAAAAAAATAGAATCGCACATTTACCCGCTGTACTTAGGGGGAACACTATGTTAATGACCTCCCAATATAAATAGAACGCTCAGAAAAAAAGCATTTTCTTATTTATGGGAATTACAGAAGAGAAACATAAATCTTCAATATTTGGGTCATATTTACAATTAAGAGATTAAAATTGAAGAGGAGGTTATTTTAATTTTAGGAGGAGAGGAGTTGGACCACACCTGGCTATGCTCAGTCAGAGCTTACTTCCGGTCTGTGTTCAGGGATCACTCCTAGCAGGCCGTGGGGAACTGTATGTAGTGTGGATGATTAAAACTGGGTCTGCCACATCCAAGGCAAATGCCTTAACTGCTGTACTGTCTTTCCAGTCCCAACAAGGAAGTTATTGATATTGAAATGTTAGTGTGTAGGAAAATGCTGATAATGAATACTTCTAGATATAGCCTCTCTAAACTTGTTCCAGAGGATGTTTAAATACAGACATGGAAAAAGATAGACTGTTCATTTTGCTTGTACTGGTCCAAATGTCCTATGATACTTTAGCCAGGTCACATCTTTATGAAAACACAGAAAACACAAATTATGTGTTTTCTCCTGGCTTGATGTCACAACAGTTTTTCTTGAATGCAATGGTGATACCCAGTAGTCATAGAAACAGGAATGAAGATGTCAACATAGGGTTTATTCTAGATGAACAATGCTTTGTCCTTCTCCCTTTCTTCCTCAAGAATAGACTTGGATGATTATGTATCTATACAAATATTCACATATAATTTTTTAAGTGGGGCCAGAGCGATAGCCCAGCGGGTAGGGCATTTGCCTTGCGCCGGCCTATGTCAGCATGGGTTCAATCCCTGGCATCCCATATGGTCTCCTGAGCACCGCCAGGAGTAATTCCTGAGTGCAGAGCCAGGAGAAACCCCTGAGCATTGCCAGGTGTGATCCAAAAAAGCAAAAAATAAAAAAAAATAATAAGTAAAAAATTTTAAAGTGCCTGGTTCTCTCATACTACATGTTGAGGAGATCGCTTTGATAGACCAACTAGACACAAGGAATCTCTAGTTCTGAAAAGAATCACATGTATCACTTATCTTCCCGTTGTTCATCGATTTGCTCAAGCAGGCACCAATAAAGTCTCCATTCATCCCTGTCGTGTGTTAGCATAGCCCAAAGGCATCTTCTCCCTCCAGGATCACAAAGAGCCTTGAACCATTTGTTCAGGTCATGGGAATGAGGTCTATTATTGCATTTACTAATGTACCCATCTCTATCTCCATGGAAGCCTGGTGACTTTAGCAGCCAAGACCAGCTACATGGTCTTGAGATTGGCTTCTCTCTTGGGTGGAGCTCTGATGAGCTGTGGGGTCTGGACATTGAAAATTTCTGCCATTACAGTATGGGGGTTCCTCTGGCTTCTTCCAAGGTTCTACTGGGGTTATGGGCCAGGGTCAGAACCCGGCCTTCATCCTGGACACCTCACAATCAGCCGAGCATAGGGGCAGCCAGTAGGAGCTCTGTCCTATGTATCTGTGTCTCTGGTTCACACCAACAGCCTGGGAGCAGTTCATGGGTGGGTCCACCATAACCCCTGACAGGACAGAGGTTGGGGAAAGGGACCCCAGCTCCATCTCTATGGAAGCCCAGTGACTTTAGCCCAGTGACTTTAGCCCAGTGACTTTATCTGAAAAGGATAGGGTTTCTAAATGAATTGTTACAATCACGATCACGATCACGACCTTCCCGTTGATCATCTATTTGCTAGAGCGGGCACCAGTAATATCTCCATATGTCCTGTCTCATGCCAGTAGAGCCAGGGGCATCGGCTTGCTACAGGAACATAAGGGAG
The DNA here is from genome assembly GCA_021461705.1 of Cryptotis parvus. Lineage (NCBI taxonomy): Eukaryota > Metazoa > Chordata > Mammalia > Eulipotyphla > Soricidae > Cryptotis > Cryptotis parvus. The sequence goes on along the minus strand of JAJIBD010007579.1, from coordinate 41,414 downwards.
CCTCAAACCATTATATTGGGTCATGGGAATGACCCAATAAAATGTTACTGGAATTTGGCATATCAAATACAACACAAGCTAGCAAGTGGCGCGGCGAGCCGGGCTGTGATAGGCTGGTCTGCTGGGTGGAGTTCTGACGAGAGGGAAGTCCAAATGTAGAAAATGGCGGCGCCCGTGGGGGGAGGTGGGGTGGTCTTGCTTGTTGTGAGGCTCTGCCGAGGTGGTGGGCCAGGGCTAGAACCCGCCATGCCTCCCGACTGCCTCATGAACGGCTGTGCACAGGGAGAGCAAGGAACAGCTCTGCCCCATGTCTGAGAGTTTCTGGAACAGCATACCTGGGCCGGATTGAGGAAAAAGCTGCTGCAGGGTGGGTGTCGATGATCCGGGCTGTGATGGGCTGGTCTGCTGGGTGGAGTTCTGACGAGAGGGAAGTCCAAATGTAGAAAATGGCGGCACCCGTGGAGTGAGGGGGTGGTCTGGCTTGTTGTGAGGCTCTGCCGAGGTGGTGGGCCAGGGCTAGAACCCGCCATGAGAAACTCTCAGACATGGGGCAGAGCTGTTCCTTGCTCTCCCTGTGCACAGTCGTTCATGAGGCAGTCGGGAGGCATGGCGGGTTCTAGCCCTGGCCCACCACCTCAGCAAATGAATTGCTACTTGAATCAAAATTCAAATCAAAATAGCAATGAGATTTCACCTCATATATATGAAAATGGCCTCTCTAAAAGTATTGTAACTTATCACTTGTCTTCCCATTGTTCATTAATTTGCTCGAGCAGCGCCAGTAATGTTTCCATTCATTGGGAATGAGGTCCTTTATTGTTACTGCTATTGGCATATTGAATACACCACGGGTAGCTTACCAGGCCCTCCCATGGCTCTGGGTTCATCCCAGGAGATGCAGTCTTTTCTATGTCAGACAATCAACCATCCAGGGCTCATGAGGCAGAGCCCTGGGTGTAGAAAAGCTCTTCTCCTGTCTGCCACCTGTCGACACAGCTGGGCACCGCTGCCACACCTGCAACACCTTAAGGGACATTGTCAAGAACAAATGTGGCTTAATTGTTTGGCAAAGGAAATCACACTTGCCAAAACTCAATGCCCAATGTACAAATCATAACAGTCTGACAAAATTATCTAAGTCCCAAATGCAGTTTTATTTTATTTTCATCATTCTCATGAGTTAAAATTACCTGACAAATCTTCAGAAGCGCCAGGAAGGTCATACAAGTGACAGGAATGTCAGAATTCACATCTGACTTGCAGATCAATTCTGTGATTAAATTCCTTTTTAATTTACCACACCCAGAGGCAATTATTTGGGGTGTCAATCAGACATCCAGAGGTGCCTTGGGGGGGTGGCAAACAGGGCTGTAGACTGCACACTCTACAGTCCAGTGTAGACGGCCTGGTGTAGATGGTTTAGTGGCTGGATATATAAATAAGGTCCTAGCAAATATTATGAATGTGCTCTGACTCTCTGTCCCCAGAATAGACTAACTTTTCCCCAAGTCAGTGGAGGAAGCAATGAAGTAGAATAAAGAAATAAGTGGGACTAGAGAGAGAACACCGTGGGTAGGGTACTTGCCTTTCATGCAATCAATGTGGATTAAAACCCTGGCATCCATATGGTCTTCTGAGCCCACTGGGAGAGATCATTGGGGAAAGAACAGAAGTCCTGACTACAAATAGTTGTAATGAAACAAAAATTATCGTGAATAAGAAGGAAAATGAAAAAATTTAACAATATTTCTCCACACCTTCTGATCTCACTAATAAGGATAATTTTCTAGACCTCTCTGTCTTCTCCTCTCTGACCAGTAAGGTCTCCTAAGAATTAGTGCAAATCTCCTAATATATTTGAATTCGAGGAGGCAGAATCATCTGAACCTCATTGACCTTGAGCAGAAGCCTCAGTTATTTCTTGTTTATGTTTGGATCTTGTTAAGTTTGGATCTCACCTTCCTGGGATCTATACTCTGCGTGGTATGTATCACAGGGGCTTAGGTCACAGGGATTTCCTCCAGGTAGAATTTCTACCACAGGCTATGTCATATTTATGATTCATAGATTCCAAATCACTTGTATCACTTGTCTTCTCATTGTTGATCAATTTGCTTGAGCTGGCACCAGTAACATCTCCATACTTCCTGTCACAAGCAAGTGTAGCCCAAGAGTATCTGCTTGCTCCTAGATCACAAAGAGCCTCAAACCATTGCTTAAGGTCATGGTAATGATGTCTATAATTGTTACTGGTTTTTGGCATATCAAATGCAACATGGGTAGCTTGTCAGGCTCTGCCGTGTGGGTGGGATACTCTTGTAGTAGCCTCACATCTTGTGCATGTATTGATGAACTGCAACAGGGAAAGATCAGCTTTCTGCTGGGTGGAGCTCTGACGAGCTGTGGAGTCTGGATGCTGAAATGGCAGCTCTCATGGTGTGGGGGTTCCCCTGGCTTCTTGCTAGGCTGAAGGGATGACTGGAATGACAGGGCACGTCTAGAACCTGCCTAGACCTGTACACAGTGTATAAATGTGAAAGATCCTGGGAAGGGCCTGGTCCTAACTTCTGGTATTATCTAAGACTGTAGCAGCTGAGGGTCTGGAGTGTCTTCCAGGCCTGCTGGCTGTGGTAGTTGGGAGCTCGTAGTCACGCCTTCCAACATGGAGGTGGAGGAATGGGAGGAGGAGATCAAATCCCCGCTCCAAGTCTGGCCTATGTGGCCCTCCCTCGCACGAGTGAGCAAACCCTTGGAGCTATGTTGGACAAATCCAGGGGCTGACTGAGCCATTTACCACCCTCTGGAGCTCCATGGGCTGCTTCCACGTGGGTCCAAGTGATGCAGGTGGACCCCACAGGTGACTTATGTGAGGCGGGAAAGGGAGAAAGATGGTTGTTTTCTCTCCAGCTGCCTCTGCCACCCGGGAACCTGGGCAGGCTTAGGACTAATAAAGTCTGCAATGATCCCCTGCACGGCGTGGGCCTGAGCTCCACCAGCCCCACCAGGTGACCATTAAGCCACTCCTGAAGCCCACTTGATCTCTAGGCACAGGAATTGATACCCACCACCCAAGATTTCTCTGGGAGCCATGGATCAGGCTGGAGTGAAGAATTGCTCTTTTCAGGAAAGCAAAGTCAGTACTAGGCCTTACCCAGGGTTTCCTCAGGGTTCCTGTCTTCCCTCACAGAAAAAGAATTTTCCGGAGTCGACAAGCAGTGAAGTAAAACAGATTTTATTAAGGAGGTTTTAGGATGGGAAGGAGGAGGGCAAGTGATAGAGAGAGTACACATCTCAAGAGGGAGATGCGGTCTGCTCCAGAAGCTGAGAGCGAGCAAGCCCAACTGATTACCAAAGGGAGCTTTTATCCCTTTGGATTAGAATGCTCTGGAATCTTCTGCTGGGCCATCAAAGTTGATGGGTGGTTAAGGGCTATGCGGAAGAAGGTGGATCCAGCTTCCTCAGGGTCTATTGTTGATTAATGGGTCCTATCAAGTCTTCATTCCTGGTTCCAACAGGTGATAGCCTAATGGTGACAGTTCATTGCCATTCAGGGCACCCCCTGTCTGCCTTCCTACATCACAAGCGGTGCAGCTGTGTGTCTGGAGTGGTTGGGTCTGGAGTGTCTCTCTTCTGGTATAGATCCCAAATACTTGTTCTATAATTCAAAATCACTCATAAAAAAGCTCATATGAAATTCCCTAAATGTAAACCCGTGGGCTATTTAGCCTAAACTGCTGAAGAAACTCCAGACAGTACCAAAAACATAGAAAATACATTGATGAAAATTATGCAGAACACTGCCAGATATGGATCTCAAAGTTGTCTGCAATGACACAATGCCACTGGCAACAGTTGATGACATGCCCTACTGAGCCTTAGCTTCCAGCTACACACAGCTTATGTGGAGAGCTGGTCCCTGCCTTTAGGTAATCTCCGGAGCAGACACAATGGGAGTTTAGGCAGAATTGGACTGATTTCATAATTGTATATGGCATAAATATTTTTACCATGAATCTTGCTTGCCCCAGATAAATATTCTGTTCCTATGGGTCCCTGCATGGGGCATACATGTAGATATTCCAAGAGTACTTGGCCACATTGGATCAACCATAGTGTAATCAATTCTCCTAGTTCAGAGACATGCCAGTGTGCCTCCGGGCAAACTGATGTGTCTCTGCTTCTAAAGGCAATGCCAAAGTGAATTATTCTGATGGATTTTGGACCTTAGTGGGATCCAGAGTCTGGGATCTGCAAGCTATATATTCATGGTAAAAGGTATTAATGACATTTCCTACTAGTTACATTCTGAACTGCCTTCTGGTTCAAAGATGCACACCCTCCTCCTCTGCTAGGGAGATTTTGCCTCAGGGAATCAGCTCTGGCTTTTGTGAAGCTTGAGTCGTAACAGCCCACCTGAAGATCTACACTTCAAAAGAGTCATTTGCTTGGCTTCATCGCTAGATAGCCCAGCCCATGATGGGCTGGGTTGGAAGATTTTGATGGGCTTCTCTCTATATAATAAGCTAGGAGAAATAAGAAAGGACCTTTTTTTGCCATTTTGGTTTCCCTTGGCTCTCTGCCTCTTTCCATCCTCTCCGTTCTCTGCTTGGTTTCAACACATGGTGGTAGCCATCTTGGCCTACTCTTGGCCAGGGCTAGAACCAACAAATGTGGTTAAGGGTGAAAAGAAGAACTTTCTTACACTGTTGTAGTAAATGTAACCTGGAAAGATTTGTGAATTCCTAAAAAAAAAACTAGAAAATGGAAATTCCATATGATCAAACAATACTGTTACTAGTTATTTACCTGAAGAATATGAAGACATTAATTTAAAATTATGTTTGCAAACTTATATCATATAGTATCATTCATAGTAGCCAAATAATAGGCAACCAACCTAATTGCCCACCAATAGATGGTTGGGTGAAGCTGTATATATATTCTTTGGAGCCCAGCACTGACACTAGGAGAGAGGGTGTCCCTTTTGGAACAAAATTAATTGATCTTGAGTGATTATGCTAAGTGAAATGAGAAAGTAAAAAGAAAATATAGGATATCCTTTCTTATATGTGGGATATGAATTGTTAAGTCTAATGGATTGGTAATAATAACAACATAATCTAGACTTAGTGAAAACTATGGCTACAGAGAAAAGGGAAAGGAAGGGTATAGAAAAGTAGAGGAACATTTTTGGTGGTAGAATGGCAGCAAAACTTTAGAAGTGGGAGTGGTAGCAATTACAGAAATAAAGGTGTAAAGGGGTAGTGAAGCTGAAGATTGAGCTCATACAAGATACTCTTTTTAAAACTCCAAGTTAATGTAGTCTCAAGTATCCTATAATATCAAAAGTAAACTGTCCATGGTAACTTCCACTACTTACACACAACAAAGAGAGTGAGTAAATTTTGTGAGGTTGGGACAGGTAAAACATTCCATATACCCTTCCAGAGTACATAAATGGAGTCTAAAAATGTTCTAATCAAGTGTAAAAAGCAGCAACATAAAATTAAACATTTTCATTCAAATGACACAATAAGGAGAAATAAAAAGATAACCTATGTACTTGAAGAAATTATTTGTAAAACATGTAACTAGAGAGAGTCAGTTCCCAAAACATATAAAAATGTAATGGGGCAACTGATGAAAAAAAAAAACAGTGCATAGGAGAACTGCCAATATTTCATGCAAATACAAAAGAGTCCAAAGACTTGAGAAATGTATGAAAAATGTTTTTGAACAATTAAAAAGTAGAAGCTAAACTCAATTATAATCACATGCCTTCCACAGGGTTGATTAAAAGGAACAAAGCGTTGGTGAGTTTATAGTACAGATATAGATTCTGCAGAAAGTGATGAATGGTTTTAGTTCCATGGCAGTGGTGTGTAGTAACATTAGATCATTAAAAATTATAAATATTTACATAATTATAAATAAAAAGTAGTGAAGATTATATAGTCACATTGAAATGATATGTGATATAATGTTTACTAGTTTCTATATAGCATGAATTAAAGTACATCATGTGGTTGAGCAATTTCATACAATATTACTGAAATTTTTATATATATTTTTCATGCTCAATGTGTCTCTGTTGTATATGTGTGTAGTTGAAATTTATACACATATATGACATATGTATACATATACACAACATACATATATAACACATATGTGTATATATGTGTGTATGCATACATATGCATATACATATACATATGTGTGTATATATATGTATATACAACAGAGACACATATAAACACCCAAAACAATTTGGACATAAGTTTATAGCAGTATTGTTTGTAGTAACTGAAATTTTTATATTTATTTTTCACATGCTCAAATGTGTCTCTATTGTATATGTATAGAGTTGAAATTTATACACATATATGACATATGTGCACATATATACAACACACATATATAACACATATGTGTATATATGTGTATGCATATACATATACATATGTGTGTATATATATGTATATACAACAGAGACACATATAAACACCCAAAACAATATGGACATAAGTTTATAGCAGTATTGTTTGTAGTATTTACAAATAGAAAGCATCCAACAGTCTTTAAAAAATAAAGTACATTTATAAACTGTGATATATTTTCTGTTTTTTTTTTTAAGTATTTCATTATACCACAGTGAGATATACAAATAAAAAGATATACAATTAAAAAGTTCATGTTTGGGTTTTGGTCATACAGTGTTCCAGCACCCGTCCCTCCACCAGTGCCCATCTCCCACCACCAACATCCCCGGTTCCCTCCCCCTTCCCCAGCCCACCTCCAAGGCAGGTTCTTTATTTCTTTCCCTTTCTCTCTCTTTCTCTTTTCCTTCCCTTCCAGACTATGGATTACAGAACATACATTAAAAGGTTGTCATGTGTATCCTTTTGCCTCTATTTAATGCTCAGTTCTAGGTTGGCATTAGTACCATCGACAATTATTAGCACCCTGTTCCATTTTCTGTCTTACCTAAACTCTGACTCCCACACGTTTCTGATAATTTCCACCTTTGACAAGACCTCCTGATATATGTTTCACTTGGCCTTGGATATTGGTATCATAATATGTACATATATATTTATGCCATGCAAATAAATGCAGTCATTCTGTATCTGTCTCTCTCCTTCTGGCTAATTTCGCTCAACATAATCTTCTCCATGTCCATCCATTTATAGGCAAATTTTATAACTTCATTTTTCCTAACAGCTGCATAGTATTCCATTGTGTAGATGTACCAAAGCTTCTTTATCCAGTCATCGATTTTCGGGCACTCTGGTTGCTTCCAGATTCTGGCTCTTGTGAATAATGCTGCTATGAACATAAAAGCAGGGATGATGTTTCTGCTGCGTATTTTTGGTTTCCCAGAGTAGATTCCCAGGAGTGGTATGGCTGGGTCAAATGGGAGTTCAATTTCTAGTCTTTGGAGGAAAGTCCATATTGTTTTCCAGAAAGGCTGTACCAGCCGGCATTCCCACCAACAATGGATGAGTGTCCCCTTTTCCCCACATCCATGCCAGCACTTGTTGTTCTTGCTCTTTTGAATATGTGCCAGTCTCTGTGGTGTAAAGTGGTATCTCATTGTTGTTTTGATTTGCATCTCTCTGATGATTAGTGATGATGAGCATTTTTTCATATGTTTTTTTGGCCATTCGAATTTCTTCCTTGCTGAAGTTTCTGTTCATTTCTTCTCCCCATTTTTTTGATTTGGTTGTTTGTTTTCTTCTTGTAAAGTTCTACCAGAAGATTATACATCATGACCAAGTAGGATTCATCCCGGGAATGCAAGGATGGTTCAAGTCAATCAACATAATACATCATATCAATAAAAGAAAAAATAAAAACCATATGATCCTTTCAATAGAGCGCAGAAAAAGCATTTGACAAGATCCAACACCCGTTCATGATTAAAACGCTCCAGAAAATGGGAATTGAAGGGACTTTCCTCAAGATAGTTACAGCCATCTACCAAAAGCCCACAGCAAGCATCATTCTAAATGGGGAAAAGTTGAAAGCCTTCCCCTGAGATCAGGGACAAGACAAGGTTGCCCACTCTCACCTCTTTTATTCAATATAGTACTGGAAGTACTTGCCATAGCAATCAGAGAAGAAAAGGACATCAAGGGGATCCAGATAGGCAAGGAAGAAGTCAAGCTATCATTATTTGCAGATGACATGATATTATACATAGAGAACCCTAAACTCTCTACCAAAAAACTCCTAGAAACAATAGACGCATATAGGAGAGTGGCAGGATACAAAATCAACACCCAAAAAGTCGGTGGCTTTCCTATATACAAATAACAAAAGAGAAGAAAGGGATATTAAGGAAACGATTCCATTCACAATTGTGCCACAGAAAATCAAATATCTAGGAATCAACTTACCCAAGTGTGTAAAGGACCTGTACAAAAGAAAACTACAAGACACTGCTCCAAGAGATAAAAGAGGACACAAGGAAATGGAAACACATTCCCTGTTCATGGATGGGGAGAATCAACATTGACAAAATGGTAATACTCCCTAGAGCTCTGTACAGATTCAATAAATTGTGATATAGTTTCAATATGGTTAAATTGGACTCATTGTTAGGAGGTTGGGGAAGACAAACACAAATAGCAGTTGCTTATTTTTTTTAAGAAGCAGGGTAGAAGTAGGAATTGTATATGTGGTGTCAGAAATTAGAATCAGTGGATAAAAAGGATAAAGGGAGGCTGTTGGGGTGTTGATAATTTTTTAATCTAAGGGTGTTTATATAGGGTGCTCATTTTGTGATAACTCAGTTGTATGTTTCTCATTTGTATTTCTACTATATATAAATTTTCATTTAGAAATAAATGTTTGTTTTTAAGAATTGCATGGAAGTAGTTTGACACTCAGTTGTTAAATAAGTTCCTGCTCTTTTGCCATCCAAAGCTCTCTTGCCAAATGTGATTGTGTCTGTGGAACTGACAGAACTAGAGCAAGCCTATACCTATAGGGTTTGCCCGAGGCTAGCTGAGACTCCTGACCTTGAGGGAACAGGTGAGAGTGAGCTATTAAATTAGAATCTATATTTTAAAATCTTGATATAGAAGGGAGCAGTATGACTTTATTACAATTCTAGATTAAATGCCATGCAATGCCTTGCTAAAGACATGGATGTTGAATCTGTATGAAGTGAACAGCGCTTGAGAATGTTAAACCACATGTATTTGGCAATGGTGTGAACAGTTCCCCTGTTTCTCAGATCTAAGGAGATAAAGATGTGTGTGATACCAGGGAAATAATTGGACCCTGGTGGGATTGTGCTACGGACAAGGCAATCAGCCTGCTTCCAAAAAATAATTTTCAAGTCTCCACGGTAACATCACATAATCAGTGTTGGTTTTTCTATAGCATGTTTAGCATAGCAAAAATTATAAACGATTGTTCTAGCTTACAAATGAGACGTTTTAAAACTATAATGTCCATCTATTTAGTTAGAAATCATACATTATTAGATAAGAAGACTGAATTCAGATGCTTGTGTCACTTTCAGGGGCAAGTAATATTGCTCTGCATGGCATATGAGTTCTGTCACTGCCATGTTGCTTACAAACTTCCCCATCTGAAATTTTATCTTCTCTTACTGCATTCTCCCTTAACTCATTTTATGCTCCAGGTGTCACTAACTATTTCTATCTCCTGAATATTTGATTCTCAGACATCCAACCTTTGTGCATGCTCTTGACTCTCTGCTTGGGAAAATCTTCCTCTCAATCAACTGCCCCAAAATTTTCTATTCATCCTTCAAAACCTTCCTCATCCTCAAAGATGAATACATCTTCCTCTTTTCTGGCTCCAAACTATTCCGATTACCATTGTTAGTCTCATACACCAGATTTTTCCTTCTCTCTTTTTGCTACTTAAAACTCCTTGAAGACAGGGATTATATTTTATGCATCTCTATTCACCAACTCCTATTGTTCCAGCATCTGCAGCATAAAACAAAGCTAATAAAATATTTACTGACTAGAACTAAGAAAATTGCTTTTCAGCACACAAATGCCGAAGAAAAAATTTAAATCATTTAAATAATAAAAATTTTAAATGTCATTTTTACATATCTGATAATTGAAAATAAATACTATTTTCTACCTAACATTGAGCCACTTAAAGAATTAAAGTAGCCAAACTGATACTAAAGCATTCAGTGTTGTGCTCCTTATCAAGTGCTTTCAAAAGTTTTGAAATTTTGGCCTGTGAATATGTAATGAGTGTATATGTTCATAGAAACACAGCAAATGTGTGATATACATGAATATATTTGGCATATGTTTATGGCATTACTTTTAATAAATGAATTAGAACTTAAACAAAGGGTTCAACACTGGAGGAAAAATTTAATTTCCTTCAATATGTTTTCAACAATTGATCCATGGACTAGTGGCAACTAGAAGGCATAGAAAGGTTGAAAGCCACTGGTCTACTATTTTGGTTATAACTGCTGATCTGTGACCTGTACACAGGACGGACAGGTTGACAGTGTAAAAAGGCTGAACAACTTTGGCTTCAATAATTGCAATGTATGTTTATAGCATATATACTCCTTCACAACATGCTTAATGATGCAAAGAAATGTTTATAATATAAAGTTACTTCAAAAAATGAGACATCAGAATGCATATGAAGAAGCAATAACATTTCAACTAAACAAATAAAACTAGCTATTGAAAGAAAACAAATGTACGGAAGAGATAGTAGCTCTAATGAATGAAGCTAAACTTTTTTTCTTTGCTTTCAAATATTTACTTCTAATTCCTAAATTTGTTCATTAATTAAATTATTGGGAGAAAAATGAACCCTTGATAAATATTATTTATGAGATTTTCTTATTAGAAATTAAAAACACAAAATAAAACTTTAAAATTCAAATAGGTTATGAAAAAGGCATGACTGATAATTCTGAAATACAGATAATATTTATAAAACAAACCTTATTACTTTGCAGCAACTAGATTGCTATAATTTGTTATTATAAGGCTAATTACTGCTCAGAGACAGAAGGTGAATAATAGAATGTTTCTAAAGAATTGAAACCAGATGGTTAAGACAAACATTTCATATCACATATTTCCTTTTTAAAGTGCCATGAAAATTCTACAGAGCTTTATAGGTATCCACAAATTTTGGCAGTAAAAAAAATCACTAGTGGGTCAGCGAGACAGTACAGCAGGTAAGGTAATTGCCCTGAATTGCAATTGGTTGACCTGGGTTCAAACCCAACACGTCATAATAGTCCCTAGAGGTCCACCAGCAGTAACCCCTGAGTGCAGAGTCAAGAATAAGGTCTGAGCATCACCAGATGTGGCCCCCAAACCAAACCAAACTAAACCAAGAAGATCATGCTAGTAGGTGACGGTATCATATTGATGCCTGAAAATATCTTGGTCAGTGGCTGAATGATAGTGGTCACATTGGGTAGAAAATTTGCCTTGCATGCAGCCGACTGTGTTTGATCCCTGGTTTCCTATGTGGTCCATCAAGTCCTCCTGGAGTGATACCTGAGTGCAGACCCAGAAGTAAACCCAGAGCACTAATAGTATGGTCCCCACCCCCTCAAAAAAGCTGTTACTCTTTCTATTATAATTAGGCAACATTTTATACAAAATATATGCATATCATGTTTTACTGAAAGAATATTATTGTTCCTAGTGATTCATGTATTTTGCTTAGTTTTTGTTGAATAGATTAAGTATTATCTCTGAATCACAATTTACAGCTTAAGGTCTTGGCAACTGACCAAAAAAAGGAGCCCCACCCAGGCAGAAAGAAGGAAATTATAAAACTTAGAAAACAATGAAGTTGAATCCACAAAAACAATCCAAATGATCAAGAAACCAAGAGTTGGTTCTTTGAAAAAATAAACAAGATCGAATTTCTTCCTTGCTGAAGTTTCTGTTCATTTCTTCTCCCCCCATTTTTTGGTTGGGTTGTTTGTTTTCTTCTTGTAAAGTTCTACCAGTGCCTGATATATCCTGGATATTAACCCATTATCAAATGGGTATTGGGTGAATATTCTTTCCCATTCTGTGGACTGCTTTTGTATCTTAGTCACTGTTTCTTTTGAGGTACAGAAGCTTTTAAGTTTCATGTAGAACCATATGTTTATGTTTTCTTCTAGTTGCTTTGTTAGTGATGTTTCACCTTTGAAGATGCCTTTAGCTTCAATGCCGTGGAGGGTTTTTCCTATATTTTCTTCAATGTCCTTTATGGATTCAAGTCTGATATTGAGATCTTTAATCCATTTTGTTTTTTTTAATTTTTTTATTATACCACAGTGAAACATACTATTACAAAGGTGTTCATAATTGGTTCTTGGTAATACAGTATTCCAGCACCCATCCCTCCACCAGTGCCCCATTTCCACCACCAATGTACCCCTCCCTCTCCCGTCCCCCACCCGCCTTAATAGCAGGTACCCCAGTTTCCTTTCTTTCTCTCTCTATCTCTCTCTCTGTCTCTGCATCTCTCTCCCTCTTATTTTACACATTGTGGCTAGCCCTGCAGATATTTAGAGTTTATCACTTAAGTCTCTTTGTGTATATTCAGTGGTGATCTGATTTTTGTGCATGGTGTTAGTCACAGGTCCAAATTCATTTTTTACATGTCGCTGCCCAGTTTTCCCAACACCACTTGTTGAAGAGGCTTTCCCTTACTCCATTTTAGACTCCTTGCACCTTTATCAAAGATTAAATGATCATATGTTTGAGGTTGGGTGTCAGGATACTCAATTCTATTCCATAGGTCCACAGGTCTGTTTTTATTCCAATACCATGCTGTTTTTAATTACTACTGCCTTGTAGTACAGTTAGAAGTTGGGAAAGGTGATGCCTCCCATCTTCTTTTTTCCCGAGGATTGCTTTAGCTATCCTTGGGGGTTTATTGTTTCAAACAAATTTCAGGAGTGTTTGGTCCATTTCTTTGAAGAATGTCATGGGTATCCTTATAGGGACTGCATTGAATCTGTACAGAGCTCTAGGGAGTATTACCATTTTGACAATGTTGATTCTCCCCGTCCATGAGCAGAGAATGTGTTTCTGTTTCCTTGTGTCCTCTTTTATCTCTTGGAGCAGTGTCTTGTAGTTTTCTTTTGTACAGTTCCTTTACACACTTGGGTAATTTGATTCCTAGGTATTTGATTTTCTGTGGCACAATTGTGAATGGAATAGTTTCCTTAATATCCCTTTCTTCTCTTTCGTTATTTGTATATAGGAAAGCCACTGACTTTTGGGTGTTGATTTTGTATCCTGCCACTCTACTATATGTGTCTATTGTTTCTAGGAGTTTTTTGGTAGAGAGTTTAGGGTTCTCTAGGTATAATATCATGTCATCTGCAAATAATGATAGCTTGACTTCTTCCTTGCCTATCTGGATCCCCTTGATGTCCTTTTCTTCTCTGATTGCTATGGCAAGTACTTCCAGTACTATATTGAATAAAAGAGGTGAGAGTGGGCAACCTTGTCTTGTACCTGATCTCAGTGGGAAGGCTTTCAACTTTTCCCCATTTAGAATGATGCTCGCTGTGGGCTTTTGGTAGATGGCCGTAACTATCTTGAGGGAAAGTCCCTTCAATTCCCATTTTCTGGAGTGTTTTAATCATGGCCAAAAACATATAAAAAAATGCTCATCATCACTAATCATCAGAGAGATGCAAATCAAAACAACAATGAGATACCACTTTATACCATAGAGACTGGCACATATTCAAAAGAGCAAGAACAACAAGTGCTGGTGTGGATGTGGGGAAAAGGGGACACTCATCCATTGTAGGTGGGAAATGCCGGCTGGTACAGCCTTTCTGGAAAACAATATGGACTTTCCTCCAAAGACTAGAAATTGAACTCCCATTTGACCCAGCCATACCACACTCCTGGGAATTTACTCTGGGAAACCAAAAATATGCAGAGGAAACACCATCTCTACTTTTATGTTCATAGCAGCATTATTCACAATAGCCAGTATCTGGAAGCAACCAGAGTGCCCGAAAATCGATGACTGGATAAAGAATCTTTGGTACATCTACACAATGGAATACTATGCAGCTGTTAGGAAAAATGAAGTTATAAAATTTGCCTATAAATGGATGGACATGGAGAAGATTATGTTGAGCGAAATTAGCCAGAAGGAGAGAGACAGATACAGAATGACTGCATTTATTTGCATAACATAAATATATATGTACATATTATGGTGCCAATATCCAAGGTCAAGTGAAACATCTATTAGGAGGTCTTGTCAAAGGTGGAAATTATCACAAACATGTGGGAGTCGGAGGCTAGGTAAGACAGAAAATGGAACACTGTGCTAACAATTGTTGAGGGTACTAATGCTAACCTAGAACTGAGCATTAAATAGAGGCAAAAGGATACACATGACAACCCTTTAATGTATGTTCTGCAATCCATAGTCTGGAGGGGAAGGAAAAGAGAAAGAGAGAGAAAGGGAAAGAAATAAAGAACCTGCCATGGAGGAGGGCTGGGGGAGAGGGGAGGGAACTGGGACGTATGTGGTGGGAGATGGGCACTGGTGGCTGGATGGGTGCTGGAATACTGTATGACCAAAACCCAAATATGAACTTGTTAATTGTATATCTTTGTAATTGTAAAAATTAAAAATTAAAAAAAAAATAAACAAGATCCACAAACCACTTGCAACACTCACAAAGAAAGAGAGAAAGAGAACTCTAATAAACCAAATCAGAAATGAGAAGGGGACATAACAACAGAAACCACATAAATTCAAAAGATCATCAGATTAATTTGAGACTGTATGCCATGAAACAAGAAGACCTAGAGGAAATGGACAGATTCCTGGATTCCTATAACCTCCCAAGGCTGACCCAAGAATGCTTAGACTACCTCAACAAGCCTATCACTCTCAAGGAAATTGAAATGATAATTAAAATTCTTCCCAAACATAAAAAGCCCGGGTCCAGATGGATTCACTAGGGAAGTCTTCCAAACCTTTAAAGAGGACCTATTGCTAGTCCTTTTCAAGCTCTCCAGGAAATTTAAGAAACAGAAACATGTCCAAATAACTTCTACGAGGCACATCAAATTCAAATCAGACAGACACCTCAAAAAATTTGCAGGCCAATATTTCTGATGAACATAAATGCAAAGATCTTCAACAAAACACTATAATAGAATCCAAAGACTCAACAAAAAGATCATATACCATGATCAAGTACGATTCATCCCAGGCATGCAAGGATGGTTCAACATTCACAAGTCAATCAACATGATACATCATATCAATAAAAGA
This sequence comes from Cryptotis parvus, assembly GCA_021461705.1. NCBI lineage: Eukaryota > Metazoa > Chordata > Mammalia > Eulipotyphla > Soricidae > Cryptotis > Cryptotis parvus. Next base: position 26,111 of record JAJIBD010007579.1, on the reverse strand, counting down.
AAACATATAAACCATATTATCAATAGATGCATATCAATAGTTGCAGAGGAAATATGATGCAGATGATGCAGAAAATATATTATCTGCATATCAATAGATGCAGACAAAATATTTAACAAGATCCAACACCCATTCATGATAAAAAAAAAAAGCTCTCCATAAAATGAGAATTGAAGGAACTTTCCTCAGTATCATCAAAGTCATCTACAACTCCAGAGCAAGCATTAGCATTATTCTCAATGGGGAAAAGTTAAAAGCATTCTCCTTAAGATCAGGGACAAGTCAAGTTTGCCACTATCACCACTTCTGTTCCACATAGTTCCAACTACTGGCCATAGCAATTAGGGAAGAAAGAGACATTATGGGCATCTAGATAGGAAGAGAAGAAGCCAAACTATCACTATTTGCAGATGATATGATACTATATTTAGAGGGACCCTAATTTCTCTACCAAAAAAGCTACTAGAAACAATGGGTATGTGTAGTAGAGTGACAGGCTACAAAGTCAATACACAAATGTCTGTCTGTGACATTTCCTACATACAAATAACAAAAGAGAAGAAAGTGATATTAAAAAAAATTCCTGTTCAGGGGCCAGAGGGATATCCCAGTGGGTAGGGTGTTTGCCTTGCGCATGCGGCCAGCCCTGGTTCAATCACCAACACCCAATATGGTCCCCCGAGCACTGCCACGAGTAATTCCTGAGCAAAAGCCAGGAGTAAGCCCTTAGCATCAATGGGTGTGACCCAAAAAAAGCAAAATAAATAAATAAATAAATAAATAAATACATAGATAGATAAATAATAAATAAATAAAACCTAATTCACAATTGTGCCTCAGAAAATAAAATACCTCAGAATTAGCTTAACTAAGGAAGAACCTTTTCTTCCTTAGTTAAGCTAATTCTGAGGTACTTTATGCTCAAAGAAAACTGCAAAACACTGCTTCAGGAAATAAAAATCACATTCCTAGCTTATGAATTGGGAGAATGAACTTTGTCAAAATGGCAGTACTCCCTAAAGCATTATACAGATTCATTACAGACAAATCTTTTCATGATAGGAACCCTTCAAGACAAATAATGTCGTGAGATTTGGGGGGCAGTGTTATAGATGTGATAAGTTTCTATGAGTCTAGGTCTGAGTCGAAAGCAATCATAGGAACTCAGCGTTTGTTAAATTACTTGGATCTTTCATCAGTAACTTAAATCTTTCCAAGAGCAAGTTGCCCTACATTTTTTAAACAGGACAAATGAAATAAATGGTATTTTTACTGTTTTCCTCATGCATACTGTTGTGAGGATGTTACTTACCTTTAGGAGAGGGTTTTTCTTTCAAGATACATTTGTTCTAAGGATTAAAGCGCAGGCATTAAAAACCTTCTCTTTCAAACTATTCGAAAAATTTCAACATCCTATTTTAACTGCAATAATTAAGAGCACTGGCATTTGTCTCATCTAGAAACACTTGTTCATTGATTTTTTTTTTATGACCAGTCATACAAGGGCTGTATTATGTTGGGCAGCTGAAAGTGACTGATGTTTCAAAGAAACAATTCCCAAAAAATACAAGGTTTGAGAAACTCACCTTTGAATCATCTTTGGTTTCTTTTGTGCTGTTTTTGATAATGATTATGAAATTCAATCACAGCCAAACATAAGATTTGTACCCGAATTATCTTTAGAGTGTTCCTTTTTCCTCCCTACCTCCCCTCCCTCCATCCTTTTTTCCTTCCTTCCTTTTTTCCTTCCTTCCTTTTTTCCTTCCTTCCTTTTTTCCTTCCTTCCTTTTTTCCTTCCTTCCTTTTTTCCTTCCTTCCTTCCTTCCTTCCTTCCTTCCTTCCTTCCTCCCTCCCTCCCTCCCCTCCCTCCCTCTCTTCCTTCTTTCCTTCCTTCTCAAACAGATTGACAATATATTTAACCCTCACTTATGACAAAAGTTTAAAAACCTTAATCTCTAGAGATGATAACATAATTTGGAGTGTATCCTCAAAAAATATTCAATTATTGTTTACAAGAGGTAATCAGGGTTATAAATAAGTTATACATTATAGTGCCCTTTCCCCAAAGTGGAGTCCAATTCTATCCTTAACTGAGAATCTAGTAACACGCTTCTAATGAAGAACATAACGATAATATTTTAACTTTTTATTTCATTTAATAAATGTATTAAAACACTGTGATTTATAGTTATTCATAGTTGAGTTTTATATTACTGTGTTTCAACACCAATCCCATTATTATGTTTTCTTCCCTCTACCAGAATTCCCTCCCACCCTCACTCTCCTATCCCAGTCTGTTACCTTCACAGGAGCACTTTTAACTTTGGTTGTTGGAGTTTGGATCTCTTGTTTTCAGTGTTGTTGCCTCTGTGATTTTATTTAACTATACCACTCCTTTACACCACCAAAGTACTTGGAGACTGCTGATCCTTGCTTCTCATTTCTTCCCTATCATCTCTACTTCCCTCTTAATTTCTTGCTTTATCTGTCCTCCTTATACTCTGGGGCCAAGGATGATCTAGACATTCTCTCTTTCAAACACTGCATTTCCTTGTCCAGTTATTCTATACCTCATAGGGAATAAAAAATTTTTGTTTGTTTCGGATATTTTGGACTTTTTTCAGAGTTATAAATCCCATTATGTCCAGGGACTGCTCTCAGTTCTGCACTCAAGAATTCCTGGCAGTGCTTGGGGACCATATGCTGGGTGTCGGGAATCAAACCAGAGTCAGCTGCATGCAAAGCAACAGCTCTACCCACTGCCCTATCTCTCTCATCCCAGGAAAAGAACATTTTGTGGAATGTGTGGAATGTTTTTAAATGGGTAAGGAGGTAGAGAGGTTAACAGTTACTATTAAAATCCCAGAGTACCCCATCCACACGGCAGAGCCTTGCAAGCTACCCGTGTCGCTTTTGACATGCCAAATACCAGTAACAATTATAGACCTCATTCCCATGACCTGATGGAATAGTTTGAGGCTCTTTATGTTCCTAGAGCATAATGATGCCCTTGGGCTATCTTTCATGTGACAGGACGTACTGAGATGCTATTGGTGCCCGCTCAAGCAAATCAATGATATACAGGAAGACAGTGATACAGTGTGAGATATAGAATTACAAAGAGATTCCCTCCATAAGTGCCCATTTCCCACCACAAATGTTCCCTGATTCCCTAACAGCTCCCCTAGTCTGCCTCTATGACAGGTTCTTTATCTCCTCTCTCTCTCTCTCTCTCTCTCTCTCTCTCTCTCTTCCTTCCAGAAGCATCTCTTGCTCCAATGTGACTCCATTTAATGAAGTGAAGTTTCCTGAAGTAGGAACAAAAAATATAACAGGAACCTTAGTACATAACTCAAAAGATTTTAACATCCAAAAGAACTCTGCACTCAGAAAGTATTATCAAACAAATCCTAATGAGAAGGTTCTAAATATTAAGGTCCGTGAATACCATAAGGCTTATGGGAACAAGAATCTGAATGCAAAGCACCAATGATTTCAGGACTCAGACATAGAAATCTTATAAAAGTAACCCAAAATTGCATGTCCCATAGAGCCATAAGCACCATGATGCATATGAAAGTAGAAATTTTAGTAAAATGATCCTAGAAATTTATGAGTAAAGGATCCCAAAGAATAAGTAATCATATATTAAGACTTGAATGGCCTGGTCATTAAATTCATGAAAACAGACCAGAAGAGATTACCCTCTAACCTCACATTCCCTGAATGCTATGATCTTTAACTTGTAGAGCAAAAAGAATGAAACACATACACACACACACACACACACACACACACACACACACATATATATATATATATATATATATATATATATATATATATATATTCTGATGCCTGCATGATCTGGCATTTTGAATATAGCTATTAGATTTTAACATATGTATTTACATATAAAGATATTTGAGGTTTTATAAATAAAACCTCACAGACTCCACAGACATGGGGCAGAGCTTCTACTGGCTCTCCCTGTGCCCAGCCACTCACGAGGCACCCGGGAGGGATGGCGGATTCTAGCCCTGGCCCGCCACCCCAGCAGAGCTTCGCAACAAGTCAGATGATCCCCCAACTCCATGAGGGCCTCCATTTTCCACATCTGGACTTCTCCCTCATCAGAACTCCACCCAGCAGACCAGCCTATCACAGCCCGGCTCATTGAGATCCACCCTGCGGCAGTCTTTTTTAAAATCCGACCCAGGCATGCTGATCCAGAGACTCACAGACATAGGGCAGAGCTGCTACTGGCTCTCCCTGTGCCCAGCCACGCATGAGGTGCCCAGGAGGGATGGCGGGTTCTAGCCCTGGCCCCCCATCCCAGCAGAGCCTCCGCAACAAGCCAGACAACCCCCAACTTCATGAGGGCCTCCATTTTCCACATCTGGACTTCTCCTTCGTCAGAACTCCACCCAGCAGACCAGCCTATCACAGGCCGGGTCGCACAGCCATTTTCGGCCATGCAGTTCATCAGTAAATGCTGGATTTAGAGATGACTACAAGAGTATGCTACCCACACGGCAGAGCCTGGCAAGCTACCAATGTCGTATTTGAAATGCCAAATACCAGTAACAATTATAGACCTCATTCCCATGACCTGATGGGATGGTTTGAGTCTCTTCATGTTCCTGGAGCAAGCAGGTGCCCTTGGACTTTACTTGCATGAGACAGGATATATGGAGATGTTACTGGTGCCCACTTGAGCAAATCGATGATGAACGGGAAGATAGTAACAGTAAAGACAGTAATAAATAAAATGCATTTTATGAATTTATATATTGAAGATAAATGTAAAATATATATTTACAAATATATCTTCTCTATAGAAAAATATATTTAGATATATATTTACATATGTTTAAGATATATATATACATAAAACTTTGCATCTTTCCATTTATCTTGGTATTTTGTTTTATTGTGGGCCATACCTATTGATACTCAGGGATTACTCTTGGCTATGGATTCGTGGTGGTACTCCAAGGACTGTGTGATATACCAAGGATCAAACCAGGGTTACTGACAGTAAACATGCAAGGCCAGCACCTTAGCCTCTCTGTTCCCTCTATCCTGAGCATTCTATTTCTGACTGAGCATTTCTCACTTTGTAGAGTTCAGGGATTGCTGTGGCTTCATCATCTTTCAATTAGGCGAGAACTAGGGAAATATAGACTCTCCTCCTTCTCTCTTTCTCTTTCTGTTTCTCATTTTCTTCCCACCTCCCTCCCTACACCTTCTACAACATTCTAGCGTCCCTTAAATAATATCAATCTGCCTCCTCCCTGAAATTTAGCCATAAGATATGTACTTGCTAATACCTGTATCGCTAACCCTAAACTCTCCTCAAAACTTTTCAGCCTGATTATATTAAAGCTCTTCGGAATTATAGAATGAGCTCTCTCATACTGGGAATATAAAGATACACAGTTCAGAGCAACATATGATCAGAGGCTACATAACTGAGTTTACCTGAGGTGGAATAGGGGGTGAAGGCTTTGGGTTACTGGTAGAGAAAAGTGGACAGTAGTGGCACCAGAATGATGTATGCATGAAAGTATCATTACAGCATTGCAAATCACAGTGCCTCAGTCAAGAAAAAAGTAAAAAAATAAATAAAAAGAAAAAAAATTGTAAAATTAAAAGAAAAGAGAAAGGAAAGAACAAAACAATAAAACAAGACCTTGATTTCTCTGTTCCAATTGAGTCTGACAAAGTTTCAAATCCAAGTCTGTAGAACCCTAGTGTAACCTTAAACTCTCTTTGTTCATTTAAGATTACACACTGCCAGCAACAATGTGATAGCCAGGTAAAGGTCGGATGAACAGCTACACCCTAATATCTGACGAGAATTTGTGACTTCATTTCATATATTCCTGGATGTGACATCTTTTCACTTTATGCATTTTTTTTGGCAAATGCTGTTTAGGAAACATAATGAACACAACCATGTTTAAAATTGTTTGTGTGAAAGTTGCTGCAGTTAGGTTTGGGGGAGTAAAGAACTCAAAAAACGATGCCATATAACTTCATTATCCCTTAGCCCCAGTTCTGTAATTTGTCATGCTGTCAGCTGCTGAACCCAGTCTTTTGCTAACATGTTGTGAAAAAGGAGACTCGGCACTCAAAATTGCCTTTCCACACACAATCTAAAACTACTTTTCCAAGCTTTAGAAAGCTTTAAGGTAAGTGAAGGTACTCCTTTTCCTGAAAAGTACTAAATAATAGAACCAATTCATTGAAGTAGGTAGACTTGGGAGACCTTAACAGAAACTAGTCCTCTTTTGTTCACCTGCTCTTTTGAGATATTATGTCCTCCAAATTCCGTAGCCTTTTCAGTCACTTTTAGGTATAGACAGATACTTACTTTGACTCTGCAGAAAAAAAAAATCCATTTCAGTCTAATAACCAAAAAAATCCACCCATTTTTAACTTAACAAGCATTTCATGAGCATCTATTTATAATACCTGGTAGTATTCTAAATTCTGTGGTTTGAGAAATAAATCTGCCATGAAACTTATAGAATTTAATTAAGGTATAGAGATAGAGAATAAGTGTGATAGGTAAGCATGTATTTAATTATTTTATTAAGAGAGTTTTCAGTGTGAAGAGAGATAAAATTCAGAGGCGCTGGTGAGAAGAACTTTCCAGTACCCAATGCCATACCAGCGAATACACTTGCATTTTACTTTCCTGAGAAGACTAAAACAAGCACTACTACTTTATCCCTACATTACTCTATGAACATCTGTGACCCTCTGCTCTGCTTTTTTTTTGCTTATTTCAAAGAACTTTCTACACTTTTAGAAAAAATTCAACACTTCTGCACCTATTCATTGCTTCAGTCCCTTTTCTCTTAATGGCATAATTGGTTTTATATTGTCCAATGGCATGCAAACATTTTTCTTCTTAAAATCCAGTTTGAGACACTTCTACTTCTAGAAATCACTGCTTTTTTATTCCTTCCTATTATTTGCTTGGGGGCCACAGGCAGCAGTGCTCTAGGGTCACTCCTGGCTCTGTACTGAGGGATCACCCCTGGCGGGGGTGCTATAGATTGAACTAGGTTGGCCACATCCCAGGCTGACATACTAAATAGCTCCAGCCCCAGTCTCCTTCTTTAAAGTAAGACTCTATTATTTTATTTTTGTAACTTCAATGATTCTGGTTGAGTTCTTTCCAACGATTTTTCTAACATGGTCTTTCCCTCTGCCATCAAAATTAAAAAGTCATGAATGACCTTCAAGTGCTAAATGCAGTATTAGTTCTCAATCCTCATATTTCACTGGCCTACCCGTCCACAGAGGTCATTACCATCTACCTCTTTGAAACCCAATTTCCACTTCGATTCCAAGACACCCCACTAGCCTAGCTTTTGCTTCTATCTCTCTGAACACCTCTTGGACTCCCTTTGTTGTTTCTCCTCATCACCCTATGACTGAAACACTGAAAGGTCCTGGTTTTGGTTTTGAAACTGAAGACAGTTTCAGGCTTTTCAGACCATCAACATTGTACACACAATCACAGGTAGTCTGTTTGTAATATTTATTTTACTCTACTTTTCATAGGGAGAATATTTTATTGTATTTAATATTATTCAATTTTATTTTATTATTTTGGTTATTTGTGTCACATCCAGCAGTATTCAAGGGTTATTCCTTGCTCTGTGCCCAGAAATTATCCTTAATAGTGCTCAAGGGACCATGTGGTGGCAGTGATTGAACCAGCATCAACCACATGCAAGGGAAACCACCACCTTTCTCTAGTACTAATTCTTTAGCCTGAGAAATACATATCAATTTTACTTACTTTTCTCATTAGATTTCTTGAAATATAGTTGAAGCTATATAAATTTAAGCTGTCCAATTTGATGGTTATATTAATATACTGTCATGCATCACCTTATGACTTTTCATTTACAATGGACCAAATAGATGACTGGTTTGTGTAGTTACACTCCGTAATGTTTTCAAAACTAGAATATCATCTAAGAAAAATTAGCATATTTCTTAGAAAGCATCCTGTAGCTAAGAAAGGCTTGAGTGCATCTATCCACTCATAAACGTTATTTTCTATATATGGAGCTAATATTTAATATTTAATATAGCAAACAGCAAGCACACAGGGCAGTATTATTAACTGTGCTCATCATGTTATAAATTCTATAAATCAAATTTGTAGAATTCACTCATTTTATGACTATAAGTTTGTACTGTATCCTTTGACCAGTATCTCACCATTCTCCACTCACCTCTACCTCGGCCAAATAGACCTTGTATTTATTCTTATTACCCACACGGCAGAGCCTGGCAAGCTACCCGTGTCATATTTGATATGCCAAATACCAGTAACTGTTATAGACCTCATTCCCATGACCTGATGGAATGGTTTGAGGCTCTTTATGTTCCTGGAGCAAGCAGGTGCCCTTGGGCTCTACTTGCATGAGACAGGTCATATGGAGATGTTACTGGTGCCCACTCGAGCAAATCGATGATGAACAGGAAGACAGTGATACAGTGACAGTGATTTATTCTTATGGTTTTTGACTTTTAAAATTATTTATATAAATACACATATATATAATATATAAGGTTTTCTCTTTCTTTGGCTTATTTCACTCCACATACTGCTATATTATGGCAAATTTTATGATCAAATAGTATACATATAAGTATATTTTCTTTAAGCACTCATCTGCTGATAGACAACATATTGATAGACAAGTTGTTTCTATGACTTGCTTATTAACACTGCAGTAAACATTAGATTCTACTATCTCCTAGATTATTATATTAATTCCACAAATATATTTTCAGAAGTTTGATGGCTAGATTATATGGCAGTTATGTTTTAATTACTTTGAGAGCCTTCATATTATTTTCATTAGTGGCAGCACCACACCAGTTTATATTTCCACCAACGGAACCCAGGGCTCCAATTTTACCAATTTTTTGCCAACACTTGGTATCTTTGTGCTTTTGACAACTGCTAATATAAATTAATAATAAATGTGATGTGATCGTTCTTCATAGTCATTTTGGTTTGCATTTCCCTAGTTAGCAGTGGTGTTCACTTGGAAATGCAAACCAAAATGACTATGAAATATATATATATATATACTTGTTGTACATTTGTATTGATGTATTTGCCTATTTTTTAATTAGTTTACTATTGCTTAGCTATTGAGATATATGAGCTCTTTATATTTTTATATTTGTCTCAAAACTGTTGCATCCCATTTACAAATTTAAACCTTTCACAAATTTTTAATCACATTCTACAGGTAACTTTAGCATTTGATATTTCCTTTGCTGACGGAATTGTTTTATCAAGTAGCTCCACTTGTGTGTTTTTTCCTTGACTGCCGTTGCTTCTAGTGTCACGTCCACAAAAATATTGTCAAAACCAGTATCAAAGATTTTTTTTCCTATGTTTTCTTTCAGTTTTATAGTTTCACAAATTTAATGCATTTTTACTTAGTTTTTGTCTATGGTATAAGTTAAATTGCCAATTTAAATTCTTCTTCGTGAATTTCTTTTCCTACTACCATTTACTGAAATAACACCCCTTTTCTAATTTTGTATTTTTGACACCTTGTCAATAATACCTTGACTTTATATGTTCTATTTTGTTCCACTAGTATATGTACTATATGTATCTGCCATTTGTTTAAAAATGTTAACATATGACTTTAATTATTCTTATTTGATAATAATCAGGAAGTATAATGTTTTCAACTTTTGTTCCTTCATTCCAAACTGCTTTGCTTATTGAGGACATTAGAATTTCCATACAACTTCTTATTTGTGTTTTGCATATCAGTGAAAAGTACCTTTGGGTTTTGATAAAGATTGCTCTGAATCCTGTAACTTTGGGTATTATGGCCATTTCCTTTTCTTTTTATCTAATTTTCTTTATCTTCCCACTTATTTGTCTTCCATAATATCTTAAAGTTTTAGTGTAGAGATATTGCAACTCCTTAATTATGCTTACTACAGAGCATCTTGTTTTGCTGCCACAATAAATAGAATTGCTTTCACTTTTTATTTTTCAGACAGTATTTAGTATACCAAAACATATCTGAATTATAGGTGCTGATTATTTTTAACCTGTAACTTTACTGGATTTATTTGTTCCAGCAGTTTTTTGGTGGTCATTAGTGTTGTATATATTTATTTATGTAAGATCATGTCATCTGAAAACAAATTTCATTTATATCTTTGCTAATTTATATTTCATTCCTATGTTGAACAGATATGATGTTTGGGGAGAGGAGTCTTTGAGGCTTAAATTTAATGTCAGTGAATCCACTTTCCTTCTCAACAGCTCTACCAGGTTCACCTGCCAATATTCTAGCTAAACTTTTCCTTTATTCTAATATAAGGTAATTTCTTTTCTTTTTTTTTAATTCTGTCTCCTCTAGATCCACTACTTAGGTAAAAGAATGTGATAGGAATGGGTTTTCTTGGCAATGTGTTTTCTTGTTCTGTAGCTGAAATTTTAGTACAATATTATGTAATAAATTTTCAAATGGAAGATGAGTTATAGGACTGAAAACAAGATACAGAGGAACCTGCCAAGAAATAATTCCCTAAATCATATGGGAAATAATTATGACATAAACTGTGAAGTAAAATAGAAAGAAAAACATACAGGATAGTGTACTTTCTTGACTGTTAAAAAGTGGGAGAAATACGAATGATTCTGGATTTAAAGTTAAAAATTTAAAAGCCATCCTGAACAGGATTGGCAGATAAGAACATTAGATGGACAACTATGTGAACAAGCTGGCTTCTGAAAAGTATTTAGCACAATCGACCACATGGTAACCAAGCTCATTGAGGTTTGTAGGGATTTCAAGATGCCACTATGTCTATCGTTCATAGTTTTTAAAAAAAGCCTTTGACTCTGTTAAGACCAAGCGGTCATTGAAGCGCTAGCCAAACAGGGCGTTCAAACCCAATACATCAAAATCCTTTGTGAGCTGTATTACAGATTCACCACCAGGATCTCACCATTCTACAAGGAAGTGATCATTGATGTCAAAAGAGGGATTCGAAGGGGTGATACCATTTCCTTGAAACTCTTCAGTGCCACCCTCAAGAACATCATGCAACAATTAGAATGGAAAGGAATGGGATTGAAGACAGACGGTAGGCAACTACAGCACCTCTATTTCGCTGATGACATCGTTCTAATAACAAGAAACATTAACCAAGTGCCACAAATGCTGGATGACTTCGACTGAGAATGTGGAAAGATAGGCCTACAGCTGAATCTCAACAAAACAATGTTCATGAAAAATTAACTAGTTCCAGAGGCCCCATCCACTCTCAACGGATCAAACATCTCTGAATGCAGCAGTTATGTGTACCAGGGCCGAGAACTCAGCATGATGAATGACCTAAAACCTGAGCTGCGCAGGAGGAAGACAGTGGCATGGAACACCTTCAAAAGCATCGAAGAAATAGCTAAAAGGACAAAGAACCTCTGGCTCCATAAAACACACATAAAGAAAACCCACACACCATTCTTACAACATTGTCTTTATATAACTGAAGGTGAGAGGACAAAAGACTAATTGGTGCAATATTTGTTTAGAGAAATAAAGATGACAGTGTCCTACCACAGCAATACACCTTATTAAAACATACATGAATTAGCATGCTTTTATTAATCTGGTATCTATATAAATCACATCTGTAGATTATAAATCACCCCCATCCAATAATATCCTCCAAATATGACTTCCAAATACCTCGGTATATGTTTAGGAAATTTGCAAATAACAATAAAATACTAGTGTTTCTCCCTGACAATTATTGTTTGGTAGTTTAGAACCTGTGAAGGCACAGGAAAGCCCAGCAGGAGACAATTGTACATCATGAATCAACCAAAATTATGAGTTAAATTCTGATTGCAAAAGCCTTATTACTGTAATGATACAAGAATTAAAAAAACAGCTGAATTTTCAGATGACAGGTGGAAGTTAAAATTTCTGGTTTGAAGACAACTCACTTTTGGCAGCTATAAACTCTGCAAATTTGATATGGACATCACTGTAAGAGGAAACATGCAAAACTCCAATATGTTATTATTGAAGTGGCTTCTTCTGGCTATAATATTCAAATTATAATAGAATTTAGTGGCATATGGGGAAACCTTTAAACACAGGAACTTTCTTGTATATGATTCACTTAATTTACTCAAACTTAGCTTTCAGTTTTATGGTAAATAACAGCAGCATTCAACTCTTCAATTTAGCACAACCTACATTTCCTCTTTTAATTTTTTACATTCCTTCTCAAATTTACATTTTAGCTCGTGTTCTGTTTACCAGCCTCTGACCCTGAAATGCATTTCCCTACCTCATTCTCTCTTTCCTCTTCAAGATCCAGCTGAACCTGACTCTTCCATAAAACCTTGCTTGATTTCTGTAGTTTGAAGTGATACACACTCCTGAATTCCTACAACAAAGTATATATGCACAATGGAATATTGCACAATCATTAGAAAAGATGAATTCTTGTAGTGTGCTACAACTTCAATGCAACTGGAAGACATAAGGTTGAATGAAATAAGCCAGAGGTGGAAATGCTATTACCAGATGATATAATTCATATATAAAAGAAAAATTGGATAATAAACTGTATCAGATGATAACAAAGTTTTGGCCTTGGATTACAGAACTGAGAATACCAAGTAAGGAAGTGAGCGGGAAGAGGGAATAAAGAGGTGCACTGGATATGAAATAAGAATATTGGTGGAATATCATGGGTATTTGGTGATGGTGAGGTGTTTTAACTCTAATCAACAAAATCACAAATGGTAGCATATATAAACATCTGACTTAAACTATGATATACTTTAGTTTCAAGTTGAATTGGAAAATAAGGAACACTGTGGAAGAATTTTATAAATATTAACATACTTAAATACATTTTTATACGTGGGGAGGTGCACATCTGGCAGTGTTGAAGGGCTGCTATGCTCAGGAGTGACCTCTGGCACTGGCGAAGGACCAAATGCAGAGCTGAGGTTAGAACTGTTGCTGGCTGCATTTGTCCTAGATCTCCAATTCTGTATTATGCCACCTAATGGATCATAATTTTGATGAAATTTTTTTCTTTTCATGAATTTTTTAACCTTGTGTTCTAGGAGACTCCAAGAATAACTGCCCTCAGGTTTGATGACTTACTAGAAGAATTTATAGAGAGAAAAGTTGTGTTATTCAAATTTGCAATTTCTTCTAATGAAGAGTTTCAAATTAAAGACAAAGATGCTTAGGATAAAGTACAGGAGAAAGCAGACATAAACGTCCAGTTACCCTCTACTGTAAGAGCTATACAAATGGTACAAAATTCCCAGGAATTAGTGTAATAAATTGTCAACTACTGACATTCACTCATGTTCGCTATAGCTCTGATACCGCAGGTGTTTATTGGAGGTCACTCATCTCCTATCTGATTGACCTTAATTGAGTCACTAACTTTTCCCCCTATCCCACTACGCAGAGGTCAAACCAATACAACAGTATTTTCCATGATTAAAACTGATATAATATGTTTCTTCTTGGATCCAAGAAGAATATAAATATGCATTCATTGTTCATCCCATTGTTAGCACAAATTATCTTGTCTTCAGACTCAGGAATACAAAAGATACTCTTTTCAGGAAGAATCTTTAAAAAAAGGTTGAAGTTTGTCTTCAACAGTCAATAAGAATCTTGAATGGGGTCAGGGGAACAAAGGGAAACCCTGAGCAGTTTTCCCCCAGACAGACCTACTTGGAAGGGGAAGCTAGGGCAGACGCTGATTTAACGTCCTGTAGAAAATTTGACTCACTCTAGTAACCCTTCAAGAAGTGGAGATTAGATAAGGCAGAGAGTAAAAATTATATAAATACACAACCAAAAACAATGGGGATACTCAGGTAGCTGGAAAATGGAGGCAGGTGTGGAATGCTGGGAAATCAGACCAACAACAGAACAAAGAAGTGGCCAACATAAATCTCACAGTGAGAAAGAGTGGAATGCCAGGGTTCATGCGATCCTGTTGAAACGAACTAAGGATGAACTTTGTTGCCTCTGGCAATGTGGTTCTGAAACTACACAGGGAGAATTCCTCTGCCATCGTTCTTGAGTTCTTGAAGATAGTCTATCCCCTCCCAAAGAGAGCAAGAGATAAAAAGGCCAGAACCTCGAAATGTGACTCATGAGTGCTCTGTCAAAACATCAAACTTTGAGATCCTTAAAAAGAAAAGCCCAGGGGCTGGAGTGATAGCCCAGTGGGTGGGGTGTTTGCCTTGTGCGTGGCCGGCCCATGCCGGCCGGGTTTGATCCCCTGGCATCCCATATGGTCCCCCAAGCACCGCCAGAAGTAATTCCTGAGTGCAGAGCCAGGAGAAACCCCTGAGCATTGCGGGTGTGACCCAAAAAAGCAAAATAAATAAATAAATAAACAAACAAACAAACAAATAAATAAATAAATAGACAGACAGACAGATGACAGATAGATAGATAGATAGGTAGACAGACAGACAGACAGACACAGACAGACAGACAGACAGACAGACAGACAGACAGACAGACAGACAGACAGACAGATAGACAGATAGACAGATAGACAGATAGACAGATAGATAGATAGATAGATAGATAGATAGATAGATAGATAGATAGATAGATAGATAGATAGATAGATAGATAGATAGATAGATAGATAGATAGATAGATAGATAGATAGATAGATAGAGAGAGATAGATAGATAGATAGATAGATAGATAAAAATAAAAGAAAAGCCCAACTTGCTCGGTCAAGAGTAGTTTACTGAATTCATGGCCACACAGCCGAGATTGATATCTCAGCACCCACTCGGCTTGCCTGTTGGTGTGAGAGAGCAGTTCAACTTTCTAAGCCAACAGCTAAGAGCACAGAGTCAAGCAATTTGGCTTCAGTCAAAGGTGATGTCTTGCCACACTTAGTCCACTGGACCTGCAAGAGCATAGTCCAACAGCCCCACACAGCTCACTGAGTTTACTAAATTCCACTTGGGCACACAGCAGAATTTGATATCTTAGACCAATTCTCTGTTACCAGTTTTTTTCAAGTCACCAAAACAATGGTGCTCACATACGTTTATATGCTCAGCACCATATCCACTAGCCTGAACACAGCCCAATCCACTGGGTTGCCCCACAGGCTTGAAAATCAGCAAAGGGAATTGAATCAAATTCAAGCAACACAGAGATTCAGATAGCATCTAAGATCATGTGTGAAGCAAGGATTTCCACATTCTCCACTACTATTTATAAACAGTATTGGAAGTACTAGTCAGAAAGTCAGCAGAAAAACAAGGGAAAGTAAAAAAAGGGAAAAAAAGAAATTATCATTGTTTGCAGATAGCATAGAATACCATAAATATTCTACAAAAATAATCTTCTAAAAGTTAATAGACTTTACAGCAATTTACTAGACCTCAAAATCAACATACACAAATCTTTTTTTCAAACAATGAAACAGAAGACTCCCCTAGTTTCGGACTCCCCTCTCATCAGAGCTCCGCCCAGCAGAAGAGCTGATCACAGCAAAGTGGCCACGTGGTTTATCAATAAATGCTCGAGATTAGAGGTGACTATAAGAGTATCCCACCCACATGGCAGAGCCTGGCAAGCTACCCGTGTCATATTTGATATGCTAAATATCAGTAACAATTATAGACTTCATTCCCATGACCTGATGGAATGGTTTGAGGCTCTTTATGTTCCTGGAGCTAGCAGATGCCCTTGGGCTACTGCTGCATGTGACAGGACATATGGAGATGCTATTGGTGCCCACTCAAGCAAATTGATGATCAACAGGAAGACAAGTGAGACAAGAACTAGAAGAAAAAGAAATTAAAAAAGTCTCATTTTAAATAGTGCCAAAAATATCAAGTATCTAGGAATCAGCTTAAGCAATGATATTTAATACCTATACATTGAAAACTACTAGTCACAGTAAAAAAGAATGGAAGAGAACACAAGGAAATATCAGACTATTCTATACTCACAGTCTGGATGACTTAGCCATTGTCAAAATGACCATCCTACCCAAAGCATTACTAGAGTCAATGCAGTTATTATAAAAATTCCAATGATGCTCTTCAAGGGAAAGGAAATGAACAGAAACTTCTTCAAAGAAGATAGCAGATGTTCAACAAAAGAGGATAAAGAGTTCATTGTCCCTTGTTATAAGACATATACAAATAAAAATGTCTGATATACTCTATGTAAAATGATATGGGCAGACATCTAAATTTTTTTTAAATCCCATATGACTCAGTGAGTCTTTTCCCTTGTTTTCTATCCCAAGAACACATAACAATCAATTGAAGAGATAAATGAAATCCCATGTTCATTTTAGCACTATTTAAAATATCCAAGATATAGGAACCACTTAAGTACCCAACAACACCGTGGCAGGCACAAAGAAGGTCTAATATATTTTGCATAATGAGGTACTAAACTATAAGAAAATCCTCAACTTTGAAAACTTGCTTTTTACTACAAGTTGGATGAAGCTAGTGGGGGCCATTTTAAATTAAATAAATCATAAGGAGAACAAAAACTGAATGATCTCATTCATATGTGTTATGTACGGGAGCAAAGAAAGGGAAAAGTTGATAGCTTATATAAAAACATACCCTAAGATTCTGAATTATTAATTGAAGTTACCAATCTTGGCAGTTAGAAGGAAAAGAAAGAGAAAAAGTCAGCAGATACTGGTACAGTGGCAGAGGGTCTTAAACATATCTGTGGTAGTGCAGTGGCAGTAACTTTACACATCATAAGCATCAACATAAACACTATTGTAACCATGTTATCTCAACAATAAATATATAAATAAACCTCTATTGCCAGAGAGTCTGAAAAAAAGATAGTCAGCATTTTCTTCATAACGTGCAGAGCATAACTTGCCAATTCTAAGGTTTAAGTTTCCACTAGACTCTTATGATATTTAGATTACCATCTATCTTTTCTCACCCTTATGTGTCAGTGGAGAGGAAGGCCCACATCATTGTTCAGTAAAAAATTACTTATATCATTATATATCAAATTCATTACATTTTATATAATAATAAATTTTCAACATTCATTTTAGTTTTCCTCTGCAATTATATGATGATTCCTGATCAAATTCTTGATCAAAAATAATAATGATTCTTGATCACATTCTCATTTTATCACAATGGTCTGCTGGGTGGAGTTCTGATGAGGAGCACTGTAAAAGATATTTATAAAAAAGCTTACAGCTGTAATTATCGGGTTGGTATTTTTCATGGGATAGTGAGTATATGAGATATATATAGTATTCATTTGGATTCTAAACTTAGAGAAAATAAATGAAATCTAAGTTGCTTACATGGGTAGAGCCCCAGGCCTCGGCAGAAGGTGGAACTACAACCCCCAGAAGTCCGAGCAGAAGCGGAGTAAATGAACATTTTGAACTCTCACACCAGCCTGTCTCCACCTCAGGTATTCTCCCTGGGGGTGCGGCTGGGCCGGTGGCGGCCGCTCACGCGCCACTTATTAATACAAAAACTAGGAAATTCAACATCAAGGGAAGGTAATAGCCTCAAGAAAAAAAGGAACAGTATGCTAGAGGAATCTATTTCTGAACACCGCAACACCGCAGATCCCCAGTTTGATGAACAGATGAAGAAATCAACCCTGAAGACTCAAAAAGAATGCAGATGTGTATGATCTCTCTGAAAATGAATTTAAAGAAGAAATTGGTAGGATGTTTAAGGAGCTCAACGAAAAAATTTAGCAGATGTCCAATAAAATACAAGAAAACATAAACGAAGCAGTTAAAAGGGCAGTCAATAAATTATGGGAGGAAATAAGAGCAGAAATGAGAACCATGAAAATAGAAATATCACTTAAAAACTCAGTAGATGAAATGAAAAACACAATAGGGCCTCTCAACAGTAGGATGACAGCAGCGGGAGAGAGAATCAGTGAGACTGAAGATGAGCTGCAGAGGGCATTCAGAGAAATACATAAGATGGAAAAAAGACTGGAAAATGTATCAGCAATGGAAAGAGAACAATGGGATGAAGACAAGCGGAACAAGATAAGAATGATCGAGTCACAGAGGGACAGGAAAGTAACCCCAAGGAAACTAAAACAGTTAAAAACATCCTGGCTGAAAAGTTCCCCGAGTTAAAGGATGAAGGCATCCAGATCCAAGAAGCCTGACGTGTACCAGCAAGAAGAGACCCCAATAGAAAGACCCCAAGACACATCCTAGTCAAAGTAATGGATGCCATAGACAGAGACATAATCATTTAGGCAGCAAGATCAAAGAAGGAAATTGTATACAAAGGAGCATCCATTTGACTTTCAGCAGACTTCTCAGAAGAGACCCTCCAAGCACGAAATCAGTGGTGGGATATAGTAAAAAAAACTCAATGAAATGAATGCCTCAGCAAGAATTCTTTATCCGGCTAAACTCTCACTCAGATTTGAAGGACAGATATACAACTTCTTGGATAAACAACAGCTTATGAACTTTGTAAACTCAAAACCATCCTTAAAAGAAGGACTGAAAGATCTACTCTAAGACGAGACAAAACCCAAAAGAACAACCAACCTATACAGAAAGTTGGCATAAAATCCTATGACAATAATCTCTTTCAGTGTCAATGGTCTAATTTCACCAGTTAAGAGACACAGAGCGGCAAAATGGATCAAAAAATTGATTCCGACATTTGGCTGCCTTCAAGAAACACACCTGAACAATCAGAGTAAAGACAGGCTCAAAATAGAAGTCTGGAAAACAATCCTTCACTCAAACAACCCATCCAAAAGGGCTGGGGTAGCCATACTGGTATCCAACAACATAGACTTCAGGCTGAAGAAAGTGAGAAGGGACAGTGAAGGTCACTTCTTAATAGTCAATGGATACATATATTGGAAGAAATCACGCTATTAAACATATATGCACCCAATGAGGGACCAGAAAAATACCTAAAACAACTACTAATAGACTTCAAAGAAGACATTGACAGCAACACAATTGTAGTTGGAGACTTCAACACTACTCTATCAACCCTGGATAGATCAACAAGATTGAAACTTACCAAGGAAATTCTGGCCCTAAAAGAAGAGAGATGGAAGAGGGCTGGTAGACATATGCAGGGCATTTCATCCCCAAAAAGCTGAATACACTTTCCTCTCCAGTGCACATGGAACATACTCAAAAATAGATCACATGCTGAGCCATAAATCATACCTCCATAAAATCAAGAAGATAGAAATTGTGCCAACTATTTTTTTCAGACCATGATGCACTGAAAATAGAAGTTAATTGTACACAAAAACGGAGACCAATACCAAGTACCCGGAAACTAAACAGCTCACTGCTGAACAACCAGCAAGTCATCAAAGCAATCAAAGAGGAAATCCAAAGATTCCTGGAAACAAATGAGACTGAAGACACGAA
The DNA here is from genome assembly GCA_021461705.1 of Cryptotis parvus. NCBI lineage: Eukaryota > Metazoa > Chordata > Mammalia > Eulipotyphla > Soricidae > Cryptotis > Cryptotis parvus. Next base: position 6,611 of record JAJIBD010007579.1, on the reverse strand, counting down.
TTACCAGAACTTGTGGGATACAGCAAAAGCAGTTTTAAGAGGCAAGTTCATAGATCTTCAAGCATTCATCAGAAAAGAAGAAAAGGCCATCATAGTCTGACTTCACAACTTAAGATCTTAGAGAGTGATCAACAAACGGAGCCCAATCCAAGCAGAAAGAAATAATAAAAGTTAGAGCAGAAATCAATGAGACGGAATGTCAAAAACAATCCAGAAGATCAACGAAACCAAAAGCTGGTTCTTTGAAAAAATAAACAAGATTGGCAAACCACTTGCAAGACTTGTAAGAAAAGGAAAAGAGAGAACCCAAATAAAAAGAATCGGAAATGAAAACAGGGACATTACAACAGGAACCACAGACATTCAAAAGATCATCAGAGATTACTATGAGAGCCTGTATGCCACGAAATAAGAGAACCTAGAAGAAATGGACAAATTCCTGAATTCCTATAGCCTCCCAAGTCTGCAACAAGAAGATTTGGAATACCTCAACAAAACTATCTTCATCGAGGAGATGAAATCAGTTATCAAAAGTCTCCCTAAACACAAAAGCCCAGGTCTAGATGGATTCACCAGTGAATTCTACCAAACCTTTAAAGAGGACCTACTCCCAATTCTTTTCAAGCTCTTCCGGAAAATTGAAGAAACAGAAACACTCCCAAATAGCTTTTACGAGGCACATATCATCCTGATACCCAAAGCAGACAGAGATGTCACAAAAAAGGAAAACTACAGACCAATCTCCCTGATGAACACAGATGCTAAGATCTTCAACAAAATACTAGCAAATAGAATCTAAAGAGTCATCAAAAAGATTATACACCATGACCAAGTGGGATTCATCCCAGGAATGCAAGGATGGTTCAACATCAACAATTCAATCAACATAATACATCATATCAACAAAAAGAAAAATAATAACCATATGATCATATCAATAGATGCAGAGAAGGCATTTGACAAGATTCAACACCAGTTCATGATAAAAGCTCTCTGTAAAATGGGGATTGAAGGAACCTTCCTCAATATAATCCAGGCCATCTACTACAAGCCCACAGTGAGCATCATTCTCAATGGGGAAAAACTAAAAGCCTTCCCCTTAAGATCAGGTACAAGACAAGGCTGCCCACTCTCACCATTTCTATTTAATATAGTACTGGAAGTACTTGCCATAGCAATCAGAGAAGAAAAAGACATTAAGGGCATCCAGATAGGGAGGGAAAAACAAGTTGTCACTATTTGCAGATGACATGATATTATACCTGGAAAACCCAAAACTCTCTACCAAGAGGCTCCTAGAAATAATACATTCCTGTAGTAAAGTGGTCTGGTACAAAATCAATACCCAAAAGTCAATGGTCTTCCTATATGCAAACAGCGAAAGAGAAGAAAGGGACATTAAAGAAACTATCCCACTCACAATTGCGCTGCAGAAAATCAAATACCTAGGAATCAGTTTGACAAAGAATGTAAAGGATCTCTACAAAACTTTATTTCAGGAAATAAAAGAGGACCAGAGGAAATGGAGACACACATTCCCTGCTCATGGATTGGAAGGATTAACATTATCAAAAGGGTAATACTCCCTAGAGCTTTATACAGATTCAATGTGGTCCCTATAAAGATACCCATGATGTTCTTCAAAAGAAATTGAACAAACACTCCTGAAATTTGTATGGAATAATAAACCCCCACGAATAGCTAAAGCAATCCTTGGGAAAAAGAAGATGGGAGGTATCACTTTCCCCAACCTCAAGCTCTACTACAGAGCAGTTGTAAATAAGACAGTGTGGTGTTGGTATAGAGACAGACCAGTAGACCTATTGAATAGAACTGAATATCCTGAAACACACTCTCAAATATACAACCACTTAATCTTCAATAAAGAAGAAACAAATATTAAGTGGAGCAAAGAAAGCCTCTTCAACAAACAGTGCTGGGAAAACTGGGCAGCTACATGTAAACAAATGAACTTAGATCTCCTTCTAATGCCATGCACAAAATTCAGATCAGAATGGATTATAGATCTCAACATCAGACATGAATCTATAATATACATCAAAGAAAACATAGAAGAAACGCTCTACAACATCGAAACTGAAAGCATCTTTAAAGATGACACACCACCCTTGGGCCCTGAGCTTCAAGGAATGATTGCAACCTCCACTACAGGTGTGTGGTAATCTTGCATCTCTGTGGACCCAATCAGCCCCAAGGAACAGCCGGAACTTCCATCAATGGAAACCGAGGTAAATGGCCTTGGTTCCACTCCGAACCCCTTTGGGTCCTGGGCGCTTCCAGGAACGATTGCAACCTCCCCCACAGGTGTGTGTTTGATCCTTTACAGGTGTGTGTTTTATCCTTGCATCTCCGCAGACCCAATCAGCCCCAGGGAACTGGCCAGAACCCTACACCCACATCCCAAAACTCAAAACCGATCCTCTTACTATCTATCTTGCATGAGGTACCAGTGAACCTTTGTTCCTACACTCCTTGCCACCCACCCAAACTCTTCAAACAGCCCAGACACCTACTAACTGTACTATCTAGTCACCCAAGAACTCACATTTGCAACCTACAATAGTCATAATGCTAAAGCAACGCAAAATTCCATCAAGCTCAGATGAGCCAAACAATATCGATGAGTTGTATAACGCTCTCTGATAAGGAATTTCAGAAAGAATTATTAAGGATGCAAAAAGGAACTTAAAGAAGCAATGGCATGCAAAATCAGTAAAATATAAGAGAACATGAGAGAAGAAATGAGGACGATGCAAATGGAAATGATGGATATTAAAAATGAGGTAAATGAAATGAAAAACACAGTGGAAGGCCACCATAGCAGAATAATAGCTACTGAAGAAAGAATTAGTAATCTTGAAGACGAGTTCCAAAGATTCTCTACCCAGCACCAAATATGGAAAAAAAGACTCACAATTACAGAACAGACAACAAGAGATAATCGGGATGAAGCCAGAAGAAACAACATGCAGATATTGGGGTCCCAGAAGGGCAAGAAGAAAACCCTGATGAAGAAGAAACTGTCAAAGCAATAATTGCTGAGAAGTTCCCGGAACTAAAGAATGCTTGCCTCAAGATGCAGGAGGCCTGTAGGATACCAGCTAAAAGAAACCCCAACAGGAATACTCCAAGACACATCTTAATTAGAATGACAAAAACTATAGATAGAGATAGAATACTGAAAGCAGCAAGATCAAAGAAGGAAATCACATACAAAGGAACATCCCTAAGATTTACAGCAGACTTCTCTGATAAAACACTCCAAGCCCAGAACAATGGTGGGATACTGTGAAAATGATCAATGAACTGCAGGCCTCACCAAGAATTATTTACCCTGCCAGACTCACATTCAGATATGAAGGAAAGATACACAACTTCATGGATAAGCAACAATTCATGAACTTCCTGGACTCTAAACCAACTTTAAAAAGAAGGACTAAAGTGTCTACTGTAATACGACCAAACCCAAAAAGCACAACAAGCACAAACAGAAAGATGGCACAAAATTCGATGACAATAATCTCTCTCAATGTCAATGGTCTAAATGCACCAATTAAGAGACACAGAGTGACAAAATAGATTAAAAAATTGAACCCAACATTCTGCTGCCTTAAAGAAACACATCTGAATAATCAGAACAAACACAGACTCAAAGTCAAAGGTTGGAAGACCATTCTCCACAGAAACAAATGCTCCAAAAGGCTGGTGTGGCCATACAGGTATCAGATAATATAGACTTCAGGCTGAAAAAGTTTAGAAGGGACAACAAAGGCCATTTCTTATTAATTAAGGTGTATGTATACCAGGAAGAAATTACACTACTAAACATATATGCACCCAATGAGGGACTAGAAAAAATACATAAAACAACTGCTAAGAAAACTCAAAGAAGATATTAAAAGTAACAATAATAGTTGTAGACATCAACACTGCTCTATCAACTATGGATAGTCAACAAGACTGAAACTCACCAAGGAAATATTGGCCCCGAAGTAAGAAATGGAAGAAAGAGAGCTAGTGGATATATCCAGGGCTTTTCATGCCAAAAAAGCTGAATACACATTTTTCTCTAGTGCACATGGAACATTCTCCAAGATAGACAACATGCTGAGCCACAAAGCATACCTCAATAAAATAAAAAGAGAAATTGTGTGAACTGTCTTTTCAGAGCATGATGTGTCGGGAGCGCCGCGGGGTCCCAGACAGTGTCAGGACAGAGGTTGTCTTCTACCTCCGAGGACGCCGGGAGAAAGATGAAAACTCACGAGTCTGGTGCAGTTCCAAAAATGGCTTTTAATAGTACAAAAGCTCTTCCACAGCAATCCAATATAATGAACAAACTCTAGCTCTGGTCCGAACCTAGACCATACAAAAGAGCCTAAGTCTCCCACCAAAGAGAGAGGATCTCACCCGAGCTGAGTCCTACCCAGAAGAAGGAGCAAAGGCCAAAGATCAAAAGGCCAAAAGCCAAAAGCGCGAGGCAGGAGCCAAAAGCTGAAGAGCCTGAGGAAGCAAGAAGGCCCAAAAGGTAAAAGGTGAAGGGGCCTTAAGTCAGCCCCTTATATACACCAAAGTAACCCAATCAGGGGAGGTTGTCATGCGAACAAACAGAGTGTAGTGCCACACCCTATTGTAGGTATAAACAAAGGTTACACCAAGGACTAATCCCGAGATTATCTCTTATGTAAAACATTGGAGAGAGGGGGGCTGATATAAAGTAATACATCTTAACTTCATGAGCTTCATGTAATCTACGATGGTACCAGAAGGTCCTTATTATCTGCACCAGGGTGATTCTGAGTATCTTGTTCTCATGTACTGAAAGGGTCACACTCGCCTGCTTAGAGCAAACTAGTATGATCCTTCCTATAGTCTACCTTTAGTCTCAGCGTAGCCAGGGTGGTAGTCTCCTGGTAAATTCTAACTGTCCCACGTTGGGTGCAGTGGGTATAAAGAGGAGCTGTGCCCAATCTAGAAAACATAGAAGCCTTAGTAGATGTATAAGTTAGAAGTTATTCAAAGGTGACTTCTGTAATTGCCACACCCTCTAGAAGTGTTTACATAGAAGAGAGGATCTCATTAGAATGAACCTTGGCTTAAATAAGATTAAGCTGGGAGTGGGCAAAACAGCAAAAGCTCCCAGATTAGCTAAACATGTCCTCCAACAGGCGGAACTCTTATGCATGACAGGTGATATGAAATTGTGTATTATACTCTGTGTCTTTCATGGGCAGTTGTACATCATGCTGTGTGAACATGGTACTACCCTTTCCAGTCTCTAAATTCTTGATCTTTAATTTCTTCCATGACTTGATGGAATGGTTTGAATCTCTTTATGTTCCTGGAGCAAGAAGATGCCCTTGGGCCACACTCAGAATGTGACAGGACATATGGAGATGCTACTGGTGCCCGCTTAGAGCAAATCTATGATCAACGGGAAGACAAGTGAATTTCTTTCTTATGCTGACTTTATTTTTTTTAATTTTTTTTTATTTTTTAAAATTACAAAGATATACAATTAAAATGCTCATATTTGGGTTTTGGTCAAACAGTGTTGCAGCACCCATCCCGCCACCAGTGCCCATCTCCCACCACCAACGCCCCCGGTTCCCTCCCCCCCCCAGCCCTGCTCCATGGCAGGTTCTTTTTATTTCTTTCCTTTCCTCTCTCTCTTTCCTTTTCCTTCCTCCAGACTATGGATTACAGAACATACATTAAAGGGTTGTCATGTGTATCTTTTGCCTCTATTTAATGCTCAGTTCTAGGTTGGCATTAGTACCCCCAACAATTGTCAGCACACTGTTCCATTTCTGTCTTACCTAGCCTCTGAATCCCACACATTTGTGATAATTTCCACCTTTGACAGGACCTCCTGATATATGTTTCACTTGATCTTGGATATTGGTATCATAATATGTACCTATATATTTATGTGATGCAGATAAATGCAGTCATTCTGTATCTGTCTCTCTCCTTCTGGCTAATTTCGCTCAACATAATCTTCTCCATGTCCATCCATTTGTAGGCAAATTTTATAACTTCATTTTTCCTAACAGCTGCATAGTATTCCATTGTGTAGATGTACCAAAGCTTTTTTATCCAGTCATCGATTTTCGGGCACTCTGGTTGCTTCCAGATTCTGGCTGTTGTGAATAATGCTGCTATGAACATAAAAGTAGGGATGGTGTTTCCGCTGCGTATTTTTGGTTTCCCAGAGTAGATTCCCAGGAGTGGTATCGCTGGGTCAAATGGGAGTTCAATTTCTAGTCTTTGGAGGAAAGTCCATATTGTTTTCCAGAAAGGCTGTACCAGCCGGCATTCCCACCAACAATGGATGAGTGTCCCCTTTTCCCCCACACCCACGCCCAGCACTTGTTGTTCTTGTTCTTTGAATGTGTGCCAGTCTCTGTGGTGTAAAGTGGTATCTCATTGTTGTTTTGATTTGCATCTCTCTGATGATTAGTGATGATGAGCATTTTTTCATATGTTTTTTGGCCATTCGAATTTCTTCCTTGCTGAAGTTTCTGTTCATTTCTTCTCCCCATTTTTTGATGGGGTTGTTTGTTTTCTTCTTGTAAAGTTCTACCAGT
>JAJIBD010007578.1:0-99815 GCA_021461705.1 Cryptotis parvus | reverse complement strand
GGATGAGAATGCTATTTGGGTATCCCAAAAGAGGGATGGAAAAGAGCTATGCTTGGAATATCACGCCTCAATCAAGTGAGAGAGAAGGAATCCAGAGTTCTGACCTCCGTCAATGATTCAGAGTCAGGGACACTGTCTTGTATGCCAAAGTGTCAAAAATCAGATGGGCTGGACATGTAATGTGACTTGGAGGCGACCACTGGACTAGAGCCATTACTGACTGGATTCCACGGGATGTCAAAAAGATCACATGGCTGCCCCACCTACAAGATGGTCAGACTTCTTCTTCAAGACCCTGAACGAATGGTTTGAGGCTTTTGGTATTCCTGGAGCAAGCAGAATGCCATTGGGCTACACTGGCACGTGATAGGGGTGAAATGGAAATGTTACTGGCGTCTGCTCGAGCAAATCGATGAATAACGGGATGTCAAGTGATCAAGTCATGGGGCCAAACTCTCAGTGTTTTGACTCTTTTTACCACTGAAGCAGAGTCTCTCAGGGAGGTTGCGTGATTGCGTCAGATGTGTGACAGTGTATGGAATCCAGTCGGGATGTGAGACTACCTTCAGAAACCTGCTCTCAATTTTTTGTGAGGTTCTTGTGAGGCACATGAACAAAGGAGAAAAGGCAGAAAGTTTGGGAAATGCTCCTCAGACCAGGAAAAACTATTGTGTGTTGACAGGTCCTCTTGTGTTCATCATCCTGGGTTGATATTGATCTTCCTGTGCTGGAAGGACAGACTGACCGAGAAAGAGGTGGGACACTTGGACAGACACCTGCAGAAGCACGGAATTGCATTATCACCTAATACCGCACAAATATTAACTCTGAATATATCAAAGACCTCAGTATAAGCAACAACTACAAAACTTCTAGAGGAAAACACAGCACAAAAGCACCACACTTTTGCATTTATTGGCTCAGGGCTATCAATTTGACATCAAAGGCACCCGCCACAGAAACAAAAAATAAACTAAATAGCATTTTCAAAGTTTTAAACTATTGTTTAAACTATGAACAGAATTACTAAATATATATATATACTAAATATATATATATATATATATATATATATATATATATATATATATATGAATTTATACCCAGAACACCTAGGATACAACAAAACAAAATAACCCAATTCAAAAGTAAGGAGCTTAACCTGATTTTTATTTCACCCTTTTCCCTCTTTTTGTTCTGTTTTTGTTTAGGAGCCACACTTGGCAGTACTCATAGTTTACTCTGGTTCTACATTCAGAGAGTTACTCCTGGTGGGGCTCGGGACCCACCATGAGTAACTCTCTGAATGTAGTGAGTTAGTGTCAAGGCTCAAATCTGGGTTGGCCACATGCGAGGCAAGCACCTTACCTGCTATACTATCTTCTGGTCCTGAATACACATTTCTCCAAAGTAGCTTAATGAAAGGCCATTAAGCACATGAAATGATAGTCAACATCACAGATCATTAGGGAAATCAAAAGCAAAATCACAATTAGTTACTCTTATAAAGACTTCCATAAGAAAACTGAAAATAAAGTATTGGTGAGGAGGTGGGGGAAGTTAACCCTTTATACCCTGTTGGGAGGGGAAAATAGAAAATTATCCAGTTTCTTTGGATAACCATATGGCAGCTTCTCAAAAAATTCAAAATAGAAATACCATATGGGCCAGAAATACCACTTCAGGCTGGAAATGCCCCAGCATTGAAAGCAGAATCTTGAAGGGTTACCTATACCTCCATGTTCCTGGTAGGCTTATTTACCATGGCGAAAATGCTGAAGTAATCCAAGTGTCCACTGATACATAAGGCATGTACATACAAGGAAGGGAATTCTGATATGTGCTACTACACTGATGAAACCCAAAGACATGCTGACTGAGATAAGTCAGGCAGTTACAAAAAGACAAATCCTCTGTGATCCCATGTACAGTAGGTAGAGGAGGAGGACAATGGGGCTTCTCGGAGCATGGGAGTAGGGAGAACAGTTTCACAAGATAAACAGTGTTTTCAAAAGGGAGTTGCTATTTGCACCATCTTACCATCTTACATCTGAACTTAGCATAAATTTAAGTATGAAAAATGTTGTTTCCATGAATAATGTGAACATAAAAATGTGATTAACAATATTGTAAATCCAGGTACATAAAAGAAAATGGTTGAAAAGAATTTAAAACAATAAAGTAACCAGTGAGAAGAAACACCAGGTGAAGAAACGGCAAGGGAGGGCCTGGGCAAGGCTTGGAATCCCAAGACCCTTGGGTGGGGAGGGAAGAGACTTCAGCACTTAAGGGCAGTTCTTGTTCCGTCTCCTACTGCTTTGTCCTGTGGCTCAGCCAACAGATCTATCTCCATGGTTACAGTCTCTGCTCTGCCCTTCTCTGTTACAAATAAATTTCAATTGTCTTTTCTGGCTTGCCCTTTTTATCTTCTCCCACCAATTGACTGGACTGTCCCTTATGGGCTCCAGTCTCCACAGTCTGGAGGAAAAGTATGAATGGAGCAATGGAGAAAAAGCACAGTAATAGAACCCTGGCACTTTCCAGAGTGGTCTGAGCTCCAGGCCTGTTACTTGCAGAGGAGAGGTGTGACCAGCACCCCATCCCAGGTATGCATACACCTCTCCATGCAGGAAACAAGTTTGGAGCTCAGTCATTCTAAAAACGGAATCTAATAGAAGGTTTGCATAAAGGTGATGAAAAAAATATGTCCAGGGTTATAGAAGCACCAAAAAGTGGATAGTTGTTTTAATCTATAAAATCAACTATATCTTAAAGGTATAGTAATTGTCCCACTTGATGGTGGGAGATACTGAGGATCAGAATGTGAATAGTTTGTTCTAAGTTCCCAGACCAGGTGAGGGCTCTATGCATGCCTATCCTCAGAGTACGCTCTTTTTCCACTTTTACGACACTTTTCACAGCAGTCCTTCAATTATTGTTGCAATAATTCTTCTCAATACTTCTAGTCGATGATTCTAATTAATAATTCTCAATAGATTTTAGCAAGAGGACAGAGTCCATCAGTATTGGTCACCTTCATTTCATCTTGTAGCTAGCAGAGGGGCTGCGCAAAATATGCGATCGTGGTATTTGCTGAACAGACAAATGGGTATCAGTGAGCATTTATGAATGGACAAGCAGGTGGATACAGGGTGGATGCATGAATACATAGTTGGTTAGAAGGAACATGTGTGCACATATGACTCAATAAATAGATGGATAGGTGAATGCAAGGGGAATGAACATAGTACATGGATGAAGGGGTGAGTAAATGAATGAATAAATGGGTGAATAGGTGATTGGTGGGTGAATAGGCATTGATGGATCACTATCACTATCACTATCTTCCCATTCATCATCTATTTGCTCGAGGCGGGCACCAATAATATCTCCATATGTCCTGTCTCATGCTAGTAGAGCCCAAGGGCATCTGCTTGCTCCAGGAACATAAAGAGCCTCAAGCCATTATATTAGGTCATGGGAATGACCTAATATAATTGTTACTGGTATTTGGCATATCAAATACGACCGAGCAGCTTGCCAGACTTGCTATGCGGGTGGCATACTCTTGTAGTCACCTCTAAATACAGCATTTATTGATGAACCATGCAGACGCAAGTGGTTGCGCAAGCTGGCTGTGATAGGCTCGTCTGCTGGGTGGAGTTCTGACGAGGGGAAAGTCTGGATGTGGAAGATGGCGGCCCTCATGGAGTGGGGGGGTGTCTGGCTTTGTTGCGAGACTCTGCTGGGGTGGCGGGCCAGGGCTAGAACCCACCATTCCTCATGGGCACCTCATGAGCAGCTGGGCACAGGGAGAGCCAGTAGCAGCTCTGCCCCATGTCTGTGAGTCTCTGGATATAGCATACCTGGGCCAGATTGAAAAAAACTGCTGCAGGGTGGGTGTTGATATTCCGGGCTGTGATAGGTTCATCTGCTAGGTGGAGTTCTGACAAGGGGAAGTCCGGATGTGGAAGATGGTGGCCCTCATGGAGTGGGGAGGGTCGTCTGGTTTGTTGTGAGGCTCTGTTGGGGTGGCTGGCCAGGGCTAGAACCTGCCATCCCTCCCGGGTGCTTCATGAGCACCTGGACACAGGGAGAGCAAGTAGCAGCTCTGCCCCATGTCACCCATCATTGATCGATGAGTGGGTGAATGATTGGACATAAGGATGGATTTATGCAAGGATGGAGAGGTATGTGGTGGATAGATGGATAAATAAATGAATGGATTGGTGAGTGGTGGATGAATTGATGGATAGATGGATGAATAGAAGGATGAATGAATGGAAGGATGGATGGATGGTTGGATGGATGGATGGATGGATGGATGAATAGAAGGATGAATGAATGGAAGGATGGATGGATGGTTGGATGGATGGATGGAACAATGGATGGAAGGATGGATAGATGAAAGGATGGATGGAAGAATGGATGGAAGGATGGATGGATGAATGGAAGGATGGATTGATGGATGGAAGAATGGATGGATGAATGGAAGAATGGATTGATGAATGGAAGAATGGATGGAAGGATGGATGGATGGAAGGATGGATGGAAGGATGGATAGATGGAAGGATGGATGGATGGAAGGATGGAAGAATGGATTGATGGATGGAAGAATGGCTGGATGAATGGAAGAATGGATTGATGAATGGAAGAATGGATGGAAGGATGGATGGATGGATGGATGGAAGGATGGAAGGATGGAAGGATGGATGGATGGATGGATGGAAGGATGGAAGGATGGATGGAGGGATGGATGGATGGGTGGGTGGGTGGGTGGATGGATGAATGGATGGAAGAATGGAAGGAAGGATGGATGGAAGGAAGGAAGGATAGATGGATGGATGGATGGAGGAGGGAGGAGAGGAGGGAGGGATGGCAGGATGGATGGAAGGAAGGATGGATGGATGGATGGAGGGAGGGAGGGAGGATGGAGGGATGGATGGAAGGAAGGAAGGATGGATGAATGGATGGATGGAAGGAAGGAAGGATGGATGGATGGATGGATGGATGGATGGATGCATGGAAGGAAGGAAGGATGGATGGATGGATGGAAGGAAGGAAGGAAGGGTGGGTGGATGGGTGGGTGGTTGGATGGATGGATGGATAGATGGATGGATGGATGGAAGGAAGGATGGATGGATGGATGAATAATGGATGGATGGAAGAATGAAAGATGGATGTAAGAATGGATGGACGGATGAATGGAAAGATGGATTGATGAATGGAAGAATGGATGAAAGGATGAATGGATGGAAGGATGGATGGATGGATGAATGGATAGAAGGATGGATGGATGAAAGAGTGGATGGAAGGATGGATGGATCGATGGATGATGAATGGAAGAATCAATGGATGCATGGTTAGATGAATGGATGAATCAATGGATGCATTGATGGATGATGCTGAATGCATGGAGGAATGGATGCATGGGTGAATCTAAGCTCACTAGAGACTCAGGATGTACAATGACCTAGAATCCTGGACTCTTACTGAGAGCCACAGCAAATCAGAGCTCTGCTCTCATACTCCACGAGTCATGAGTCACCCAATTTCTGAAAACCACATGTTTCTTTTCACAAGGAGGTTGCCCTGTGGGGTCTCCAAGCCTCCGAGAGTGTCAGGGAAACTGCTCATAGGCATGATGCCTGCCAGCACCTTATCGCTGCTGTCTCTTTGATGTGCCCTTTGTGAGTCAGACCTGCTGTTACCTAGTGCTTTTCCAGCTTCACCAGCACTCTGACAGTTTTCAAAGGGAGGCAGAAGCAGAATGCTAGGGTCTTGGGATAAGCCTGCCAACAGTCCTTTGATTTGGTGACTCCTTGTTTTGAGTGTGAACAGACTTGAAGGTTTAAGGGGGAACACTGGTGGGATTCACCCACCTATGGTGGGTCAGAGAAACATGGTGGGACTTTGAGATATGTTGCCATACCTATTTCTTCCTCTCCTCCAGCAGATTGACTAATATATGGACCCCATTTCAGTCTTTCTTCCTTCTAGTTGCCTACGTTCCTCTTCCCAAGAATGCTATTCTTTCCTCCTCCCTATCCTTTGTGTAGCCTATTGGTCTGTGCCCACTAAGGTCTGCACTATGCCACTGAGGCAGGCACTCAAGAACTCAACTCAGTCTCTCCCCATTACCCCAGTCTTCTGCTCTTGGTGACAATAACTCACATCCCTACCTAGTGATAGTGTACATTTTGCTAAGTTCTCTTCCAGTGGGAGGGCAGAAAGTGTGGCATCTGGGGTTCAATGATGTTCTTTTTATAGGCAGACAGGGGTTATTGGTGGTACATGCCTGGTGGTGCTTGATGCTTGAGGGACCACTTACTCATTGCTAGGGCTGGGACCCTCCCCTACATGCCCAAACTATAGGCATTTCTCTGGCCAGGCAATGACATTGGAGCCAAGAGAAAGATGTTGGAATCTGACCCAGCCACTTTCTTCCCATCTGATCTTAAGGAAGAAGTCAAGTGACTGATGAATAGAGAGTTCATATGTTCTCTCTGTTCCCAAATCAGGGGGTGGCTGTTTTGATAGTTTTGAATATCAAGTGAGATAATGACGATAAAAATACTTCATAAACACCAGACATGCCTGTGTGAGGACTAATCACCCCACCCTCCTACACTGCTCCCTCATCAGCTCTCGTCTTCACTGCAATGCTGTTCTCTTCCCACACAGGCCCTCCTGGGCCCGGAACCTAGTAAACCCCGATCTTCCATACCGAGCACCAAACCGAGGGCACAATGGGTAATCCAGTGGCCATTTGCTAAATCCACCCAAAGATAAATGCAAGGAGAAGGCGATATGTGATAAAGGAATCCTTCAGATAGCCCATTCCCTTCCTTCCTCTCACAAAGACACAAATAAAAAATCTCAGATGTTTGGAAGTCAGGAGCCTGCCTGCCAGACAAAAACATTCTGGAACATTTCCTGCCCTGCTCGCTGACAGCTCTCAGGCACCTCCCAGAGAGTCTGTGAAGTGAACTTGGCTCTCTTAGCCCTGGATCCTTTTTAGAGGTTAGACTTACTCTGTGGTATTGTTTTGCTTTGTTTTGTTTCATTGGGCCACACCTGATGGTGCTCAGGGCTTACTCCTGGCTCTGCACTCAGGGATAACTCCAGATGGGGCTCAGAAGGACCCTCTGTGGTGCGGAGGGATCAAACCCAGGCCAGTCAAAGGCAAGACAAGTGCCCACTGTACTATCACTTAAGCCCCAATACTCTTGAGCAAGAAAGTCAAGAGAGGGATTTCATTAAGGTGACATCACTTGTTCTCCAAGGGGGTCCTTGACTGGGAGTCCTCATCAACCCCCATTTTATTATTATTTTTTATTTTTTTATTTTATTATTTTATTCTATTTTATTATTTTATTTTATTTTATTTTATTTTTTATTAAACCACCATAATATATACAATTACAAAACTGTTCATGATTAGGTTTCAATCATAGAGTGTTCCAGCATCCATCCATCCCCTCCACCAGTGCACATTTCCAACCCCCAAAAGTCCCCTGATTCCCTCCTCCTCCCCCAGCCTGCCTCTAAGGTAGGCACTTTTCCTCTTCTCTCTCTCTCTCTCTCTCTCTCTCTCTCTCTCTCTCCTCTTGCACATTGTGACTTGCATACAGCCATTTAAGGGTTATCCTGTACATCCCTTTGCCTACATTCAATGCTCAGTTCTAGGTTGGTATTTACCATGTCCAACATTTATTAGCACACTGTCCCCTTCTCTGTATTACCTAATCTCTGACTTTCATATACTTGCAGTAGATTCCAACTACTGACAAATCCTCCTGACCCATGTTTTGTCTGGCCTTGGATATTAGCATCATTTTATTTTTTATATACTGCAAATGAATGCAGTCATTCTGTATCTATCCGTTTCCTTCTGACTAATTTCACTCAACATGATACTCTCCATGTCCATCCATATATAGGCAAATTTCATAACTTCATTTTTTCCTAACAACTGGGTAGTATTCCTTTGTGTAGATATACCACAATTTCTTTTATCCAGTTGTCTGTTCTTAGGCACTCAGGTTGTTTCCATACTCTGGCTATTGTGAATAGTGCTGATATGAATATAAGTGTAGATAGTGTTTCCACTGTGTGTCGTTTCCCCCCCCCCACCCCCCCGAGTATATTCCCAGGAGTGGGATTGCTGGGTCAAATGGGAGCTCAATTTCTATTTTTTAGAGGAATGTCCATTTTGTTTTCCAAAAGGGCTGGACCAGTTGACATTCCCACCAACAAAGAATGAGAGGCCCTTTCTCCCTGCATCCACACCAGCACATGTTACTCTTTTGGATATGTGCCAGTCTCTGTGGTGTGAGATAATATCTCATTGTTGTTTTGATTTGCATCTCCCTGATGATTAGTGATGATGAGCATTTTTTCATATACCTTTTGGCCACTTGCATTTCTTCTTTAACAAAGTTTCTGTTCATTTCTTCTCCCCCATTTTTTTGATGGGGTTGGTTTCAACCCCCATTTTAAACAGGAGGGAACTGAGGTTCTTAGAGGTGAGTTGCTGAAAGTCAGAGCAAATGGTGAGGGCCTGGCTTTTGTTTTTAAGACCCACTAGCGTCCTGGAGCTCATGGGCTGGATCTACTGCTGGGGCAAACTTTGCTTCCCTGAGACTCTAGCTTCCTGTGACTAGGAAGTTCAGGTCAACCACATCCTGCCACCTCCTAGCAGATGAGATGATGTAAAGAATACCCTCCTCTCCAAACCATCTGCTCAGCTTCCTTGTGTGGCCAACAACGACTGAATATCATCATGGTAAAAAAAAAAACTTTGACAATTCTTTGAGAGCCACCTGAGGCCCTTGTGAATAGACCAGTACCCATGCCTTCAACCTTCAGGGAACATGACACAAAGGCTCTGCAGATGGGCCTGGCAGTTGGCATTTCTAGCAAGCACCCTGAGGGACTCATGAGGGAATTCAGGTTTGGGAAAACATCTAGCCCACTCTCTCATTTTTAAGCTGGAAGCTGGAATTCTGTACCCCCTACCCCTAATTCTTTAGTGTTGAATCTTGGCTTCTTCTGGCAACAGCAAATGGGGCCATTCAATGGAGCCATCAAATTCCCCCTAGCCATGAGGGAAAGCCCATTGGTAAAATGAGTCAAGCTAGCCTGGGATCTGATATCCCCAGCCCCACATCAGCAAAGGGAATGATGCTTTGTGGAGCGTGTGAAAGCCATTTGGAGACCCTCCAGAAGAGCTCTCTGCATGCAAGACTGAGCCCACAAGTGGGCCATTTGGAAGCTGCCTTCTTGGAGAGGTCTGGAACTGGCCTCCAGGCCAAAAGTATTCACTTAACACTGCTGCGCAGAAGGAGGCAAAACCACTATCCATGGGCCAAACCCAGCCCAGAACCCGTGCTGGTGAAGTTTTATTGGAACATGGTCTCATCCATTTGTTTATGTGTTGTTTATAGCTGCTTTTTCACTGAAACCTAATCATATTTACTATCTAGCCCTTTCCAGAAAACGTTGCCAGCTCCTGGGTTAAACCACTAATCCATCAGCAAAGCTTTATTCCTGTAGCCGCTCAGAGGGCCTCTGGCTTTCCCCACTCCTGTATCCCCAGAATCAAACAAGATAATACTTGGGAAGTAAAAAAAGAGAAAGAAAAGAAAAGAACGAAAGGAACGGAAGGAAGGAAGGAAGGAAGGAAGGAAGGAAGGAAGGAAGGAAGGAAGGAAGGAAGGAAGGAAGGAAGGAAGGAAGGAAGGAAGGAAGGAAGGAAGGAAGGAAGGAAGGAAGGAAGGAAGGAAGGAAGGAAGGAAGGAAGGAAGGCAGAGAGGGAGGGAGGAAGGGAGGTTAATTAATGACCCATCTTCATTTCTCTTACACAAACAAGAAGACCACCATATTTGAAAGAGCATGCATGGTTAGTCTAAAATTCAGTTTAAGAATTCTAGTATCCAAAGTAGAACACTTTTATCTTTAATGGGAACCAAGCAGAATATTGCCAGAAACCTGTAAAAATGGGTCCTAAGGAAGATCTTTTGGAGAAAGGGGCCTGGTGGTGGGATTAAAAAGAGACAGGGGGCTGCAGAAAGAGAAAATGTCATGTAGAGAAGAGAGTTCTTATCTGTCCTGCTGGAAGGACTGCTTGGGCTCAAGGACCATGAATTCTTTTCCCAACTCTGGGCTCACTAGAAAGCTTTATCACTCTCTTTCCAAATCATTCAGAGGCAAAATGGTACAAGCCTTTTAGTATGATGAAATTCTGCTGTTTCGAGATTAAAAACCCCAACGAAAAAAAAACAAAGAAAAAAAAACCAGAGAAGCCTCATTGGTGATTGGGATTCTTCTTCTTCTCCCCCAAATACACCCAGGCTCACATAGCCCCATCGACTAGTCTCTGTCCTTTTAAAGGGGAGCAAGAGCAGAAAGGGGCAGGCCCAAGATGTCTGCAGTGTTTTTCTCTCCTCCTCAGGGTTTTCTCACTCACGCTTATGCCTCCCACAGAACTTTTTAGCTATCACAGTCATTGATTCTCTCCAAAGTGCTCAGCCTCGTTTGCAAGCAGCTCTACTTTTCCACACACTTATTGGTTGCATTATAGAATAATTAAATGTTTATGAGAGTAATAGGTGCAGACTGAGAACAAATGCCAAGAATGCTTGGTAAGCACACAGATCTCCAGATAGGAGCAGAGTAGCTGGGGACAAGCTAGAGGGTTTGCCTGCTTCCAGGCCTGGGGAGCCCTGCACCCTGCAAAGCACTTGCTGAAGAGCAAGAGGGCCAGCACAGCCCGCCTCCAATGACTGAGGCTGTTGAAAGGCTGCCGCCAGCCCCCTGAGTCAAGAGAAGAGCTGCCCTGTAGAATCTATGAGTTGGCAAAGATCTCCTTGAGGGAAAAAGGAACATCAAGAGCAAACACACAGAATTAATTCCTTGTGTCTAATGCTGGTGCCCAGCACAGAATGGACACAGTGAAAAGAAAAGGGGAAAAAGACTTTCATCTTGTAGGAGAGATGAAAGTACAGCAGAACTGGACCCAAATCTGAAGTGACCCACCTTCAGACTTCAGTCTGGTCCAGCCACTAAGAAAGAACTTCACAGAACTTCCCGGCACCATCACCTCATGGTGGGAGGGCCATGCTCAACTCATTCTGATTCTTATCCCCACTGTCTGTGTCTGGGAGCAGACAAAGCTCAGTGTCCTTGATCATGGTGGCTGCCGTGTCCTGCAAAGCTACCTGGGAAAGAAGATGTCATGCATGAGCTTGATAGCCCAAAGCTTGTTAAGTCTCACCTGACCTCGTAGCCCTTGTCCCACTTCCAACCCATACTCTCTCAGCACAGCCTAGCCTGTCTCCCACAAGCTCTAGGGGATACCCTAAATCTCAGCGTGAATAGTGGCTGATTTGCCTGGAAAATTATATACAGGCCTGGTGCCTGGGGGTGGGAGTTAGTAAATCCAAGCCCCACATGGATTCTCTCCCTCCCCTGGTCCCTGCTTTGGCCCCTGCTCACCTGCAGTCTGACCTGGTTCTAGGTAGGGCCAAAGGGCCAAAATCGGAAGGTTGAAGGTGCAGGGAAAATGCTCCCCCAAAGAAACCAGAGTTTCTGCTTGGGAGGGGGCTTCTCTCAGCCTTCCTTTCACCCAGTCTGAAGCTCCCTACCATGGTGACCTGGAAGGAGACTTGGCAAGTTCACTGCCCGGATGATGTTTCCAACCTGTCTTCACACAGGCAGGCAGCTGAGTGTTTGTGGCTTCTCTGCAAACATCCAGGAAGGCCATTTCCTGCCAGCACCTGCGAGACTGGGAATAGAGGGCCGAGGGGTCACCAGGGATCCATGGCCTGGTGCAGTCAGTGGTTAGAGACTCGGGAAACATGGCGGATGGTGTGTTGAGGCTCAGTGGAGGGGCTTTTCTTACCAGTGGTTCATTGCTAGAGTGACCATGCTAAGAACATAGAATATACCTGGGGCATACTAAAGTACCCAATGCATACATGTGGAATGAATGAATGGGAAAAAGTGGATACCATAGTAAGGGCAAGGATTAAATACAGGCCAGGCATGGATGGTGACTCATGGGATTTGGAATGCCGTCTGGGTCCAGGGAAATGCTTCCTATAGAAAAGATGACCTGCAAGGCTAAAGAGTTAGTGGGGAAGGATGCTAGTCTAACATGCATTTCAAAGAGATAGTGAGATAGGACATTTCCTTACATGCATTTCAATCCCTGGAACCCCATATGGTCCCCAAGGTCCGCAGGAGTGATTCCTGAGCCAGGAGTAAACTCAGAGCACTGTGGGCTGTGCCTCCCTGCAATCCAAGGTGACCCTCTGAGACCCAGGATCTGTGCAAGAGCCAATGGAAGGAAGGTGGGATGGTGGCCAAAGGGAGAGGCAGAGGGGATGTCACAGCTAGAGTCCCCGGCAGGAAGGCTACAGCTTATGAGGGGCTGACTGACAAGATCCCAGAGCTAGAAGATAAATGGGTTCTAGGGCTGGGTTAAGGTGACACTGCAAAGGACAGCAGAGCAAGCTGAGTGGGCTGAGATGGGATGTGTCAGCTTTAGAATCACGACGAGTTGGCCAGAGTGAGAACTGAGGTCACAGACCTAGCTAGTGACTGCTAAGTGACTTCTGGGAGTGCCCAGATGCACAGGGCCAGAGAGGGTGTTTCCACCTTGGCTTGGCTCAAGGTTACATGGAGTTATTTCCAGACAACTGCAATTTCCTTCAAAGACACACTCTGCAGTGCTTTTCTTTCATCCAAGGCCACCCTTGCAGTGCCCCTGGCAGCTGCTTTCGCGCTCTTGTGCTTGCCTGGTGGCCCCATGACTTTGGTGACCTGATTATTCTGCTGAGAAGATGAAGTGACCAGGCCAGGGTGTTCAAACTCAGGTGATCTGTGACAAGGCTAGTGTCTTCCTCTTCACTGTGGCACATGGAGGAAGGCTGGGGCGGGCGTTGGGGCGTGGAGGCCCAGAGGGCAATGAAGGCCAGGTGCCCCACAACACCAGGACAGGCCTCCCTACCACATAGCACCTTGGTTTTCCGATTCATTTCAGCAAAGATCAAGGCCCTGCATGCTCAGGGAGAAACTCTTCCCACTGCCTTAACTATGGGAAGAGAATTGGAGGTATGGCCCAGAATTAGGCTGTAGGGCCAGAAATCATCTTTGACAGGGCAAACATCAAACTACGAATATTTGCACTTTGTCCTGCATGTCGTTGTCTCTTCATTCTCTACTTTCCTTCCTCTTACCTTGAAACCTCCCTCCTACCCTTCACTCCACATGTACCTACTACCCCCATTGGACCTTATTGCATTTGCTATCTGCATTTGGGAGATTTCCCCCACCCATGTGCAATTTGTTTTGTTTCTCCTGATAGCCTGTTACGTTCTTGGGGATATAGGGGGCAGTTCCACTCTGCTCTGACAGCAGGAAGCCAGTGAGGGCTGTAAAGGGAGCCATTGGGCTGTGGAGGGGCCCAGTACCCAGGAGATGGGCTTCTGATGGCAGGAGACGCTTGAGTGCTCATGACCCATGCCCCAGTGTCGTCCCTGCTGCTTGCACCATCTCAGAGGGACCGTCACTGCTTCTTCTATTCGCCCATCTGATTCCTGGCTTCCACACCCATGTCTCTCCTGCTGGAGTCTGTCATTTAAACTGATCACTCCCCTCCTATAGCCTCCTCAGCCAGGGATGGTAGAAAAAAGAATTGAGATGAATGTGCATTTTAAACAAATGTCTTTAGGAACCCTGGAAACTAGTCCATCATGTATGAGGTTGCAAGTCCACACCTTGTTACCACCTGCCTGCACCTGCCTGAGTGATTCTAACTGCACTAGATCTAGCAAGAAAGGGCTGAGGCAATGGTTCAATGACTAGGAAACACCCAAAGCAAGTATGAAGTCCTAGGTTTAATCCCCAGTGCCACAGAATATGCTGGGAAGATCCTTACGGACTCAGTCAAGGAAAAGGAAAAAAAAATTGGATATTGAGGACCTTGGCTAGCTACCTATACATTGGGCATAGATTCTAGATTGAAAGTAACATTTATGTAGAATTTTGAAGATGTTGCTTTCTTTGCTTCTCATTCTTAGCGTTGCTCTGAGAGCACTGATTAGTAATTTGGCAGACACAGTCTTCCAGGGTATAAACCTACTGATTAGTAATTTGGCAGACACAGCCTTCCAGTGTACGAATCTCCTTCCAGAACCACTGTTGAGAAATCCAACACAATCCTGTAGCCTGGCCCTCTGATGCATGTCTTGTTTTTGTTTGGCATTTCATGTTTTCCTTTCTGGAAGCTTTCAATATCTTCTCTTTATCCATGCTCTTTTGAAATTTCCCAATCGTTAGCCTTGATGTTGGTCTTTTGGTCATTTGCTGAATTGAGTATGTGGCAATCTCAGACTAGGAAAGCTATGATCCTCCTTCTGGGAATTTATTTCTAATTTCCTTGACTATTGCCTTCCTGTGTTTTGTTCATTTTCCTCATGTGTTGGAAGGAACTTTCTCTGGATACTGGAGAGTCTCAGTGGACCCCCCAATTTTCTTATCTCACATTTCTATTTTCCAACCAGTTTCCCTCGTGTTTTATTTTCGGAGGCGTTTCCACATATTCTGGGTGAATGCGCACTGTCTTAAAAATACACTCTTTTAGCTCTTGAACAATTGTCGCTTGAGTTTCCAACACTGATGGCCATCCTTATCTTTTCAAATGAAAGTTGCCAATGTCTCCACCTTGGAGAAGGCATTTTTAGACACAGTTTCATAGCTAATATTTTTCTTTTCTTTAAAAAGTGGCTGTTATCTCTTGCACAGCTCAGCCCTATTGACAATATCTAGAAAGTATTTTGAAACATCAATGAAAGTTAAACATTCTAAGTAGAAGAAAAATCCAAAACTTCTTTTGATTCAGGAAACAAAATCAATATTTCAAATGATAAACAAAATTACTTGTTCATTTTACTTTTAAAAGCTCTGTTCTCTATTGGGGTGGATGTGAATTATGTATTTTGTTATTGGAGGCAACATTATCTCATCCCTCTAATGAGATTCTTTTTAACTTTTTGAAATTCATTCGTATCTTTAAAAGGACATGGGGCTGGGGTAGGGAGTTCTGGTGGTGGAGCACATGCCGGCCATATGGGAGGCTCTTAATTTAATCTCCAATACCTCAGGGCACAGCTGGGGGTGGCCCTCTGGCCTGCAAGTATCTCTAGGCTTGAGCATGGTTCAGAATGACCCCCACGATCCCAGACTACTAGAGAGGAGTCTAGAAAAAAATGAGAAAAAGAAATGGGAAAATGAATGGTAGAAGGGAAGACTGGAGAGAGATAGGAGGAAGTAAGGATGGAGGGAAGTGAAAGGAAGGTAAGAAAGGAAGGGAAGAGAAGGGAAAGGAAGAGAAGAGAAGGGAAAGAGAAGAATGGAAATTGAGCTCAGAGGAAGAGTTCTGTGGGGTCCATCTCACCCTAGTACCCCAACACCAGGAGGATTGCCATTTTTCAGCCAGAAGAACATTCACTACCAAAATATGCTCTGTCCAGGTATCACTCACTGGTTTCTTGGGGTCTCCTATAACCTGGTCCAGAGACAAAAACTGGACCACCTGCACAGGTGCAGTTGATCCCTACCCGTGCCCTCTCACATTGCCAGAGCCCTCAATCCTGAATTCAGCTCAATCCTTACCCTCCAAAGTCCTTTTCACCCTTGGGTCTCTGGTGAGCAGCCTAAGATGCAGAGAAGCTAAGTGACAAGCCAAGATCACCCAAGTCAAGCCAAGGAGCTCACGGAAAGCAACTGTCCCTGAGCCCTCACTGCACACTTTCCTGGAGCCTCAGATGGAAGCTTACCCATCTGAGAAATGGGCATGCTAACTCCAAGTTCCTGGAGCCTCAGATGTGAGTTTACCCATTTGAGAAATGTCTCAGATGGGAGTTTATTCATCTGAGAAATGGCCATGCGAATCCTGAGTTCTTTTGAGGCTCTAATGAGGAACATATTCAGGAAGCGTGTCCATAACACAACCCTCAAAAAAGTTATTTTTGTTTCAAACCATTCTTCCATATCCCTACCCCAGAGGTTCAGTTTCTCTAAAACAGAACCTCCAGTTTCTTGGGGTATCCTAGCATTACTTCTGGTTAGACTCCAAGAATGGAGTTGCAAAATGAGGGTTGGCCACCCTGGGCTGGGAGGAGGGGGACAGGGTGGGAGTGAAGGGAGGGGGAAGGTGGGGGGCAGCAAGACCTCAGGGGAGACTGGGGAGGAGGAGGGGGCACTGTGGAGTGGCTGTTCCGGATGGTTCCATTTCCCAGCGGGGGTGGGGAGTGGGGAGGGGGTGAGAGGGCAGAGCCTCACTTTTGTGTTCCCAAATAGCTGTGAAGTTCAAATAACAGACTCTAAGGGACACATTAAAAGGAACACACGTAACCACTTAGAGGCCAATTAATAGGGGGCTGGGAGCAAGCCGCAGGGGGAGGGAAGCCAGTGGGGTTGAAGGAGGAAAGAATGATGCCTGCGCTTCCGGCCCAGGCTGAAATGGGCTATTATGTGTCATCAGGAAACTTAAGAAGGGGGAGAAAACAACCTCTGATCAAAGTCCCTTTTGTCAACTTCTAACAGATGAATAGATGACAGTTTTGCACTTAGAGCTCTACTACAAGGTCAAGGGCTGTGCGCTAGGGTTTGTTGGGCCTTTTTTTTTTCTTCTTCCCTTCAGTTGCCAGGCTGCAGGACTCATCATTCTGACATCCAGCTGGGCTCCAAGAAGGTCTGCCTTTCCCCAGGAATGGGGGAGAGACTTTTTTTGTGGGGGTGAGCAGAAAGAATGACCTCTGGACTTTGCGTCCAGATCCAGCAGGCTGGTCTCTTGCCCAGGGATCTTTCCCTGTTCAGCTCCTTCTCCCTACTCCTCTCAAGGGAACCTCCAACACGTCCAAGATTCTTGCTTTCTCTTAGTCTGCTGGTGGCTTTGTGTATGGTCACAGAAGGAAACCCCTAGGGGGCACTGGCCCCCAGGGGCTCTGGACAGCAGCCTCTCCTCACTGCTCCATTCCCACCCCTGCCCTGCTCTCATTCACGTCCAACTGACCACAGCAGATTTAATCCTCCCGATCCTTTCTTTTTTCCTTTTAATTCCCATCACTGTGACTTACGATTCTGGTCATGATAGGGTTTCATTCAACTCCCCAACAACATGCCCACCACCAACGCATTCTGTCTCCCTCCTCCACTGTCCCAGAGTTGCCTCTCATCCACCCCCACACCCAGACCTTGGTCAGCTCTGTTCCAGTTCTCAGGTTCTGCAGCCACTGGCCGTTCTCACCATATCTCCACTTTCTCTATTCTCCTAATAACTCATCCTCAAGACCTGCCCAGCTTCACCTCTCCACTTTGGGACACCCCCCAGGACAGCCCTCTCTCCTCCTGGCCCAGGGAGAGGGAGTCTGCTGACTCCCATACCCAAACACGCAGCCTCCGGCATTTGTCCTATCAGGGCAGCATTCTCCGCTCATGGCGTCATTGTCCCCACTTGGCACGAACAGCATGCCCTCTGACATGGGGAAGGAAGGAATGTTCTGGGCAAGCCACCAAGATAAAAGAGATTGTGGGGGAAGATTCTCAGGCTCCCCTCATAATCCCATCCCCAGCAGATCTGTAGCTTCCAGTCAACGGATCACGGTAAAGGTGACAGGTGTTGGTGGCCGTGATTAGGCTGATTCTATGACAAGGGGCATGGGGTGAATCTTATGAGGATGTTGCTTTCTATCTAAGCCTTCTATGGACACAGATGGAGAGGTTCTCCTTCCCAGACTGATGAAGTTAGCAGGTGAGCTGAGGCATGTCCATGTGGTAAAAAGCAGTGGAGATAAAGTTTCTGGGACCTAACGATGGCTTCCAGCTCATGGTGTGTATAACCCCAGGGCCTTCAGTCACAGAGCAAAAGAATCCTGCCAGCAACTGAGTGATGCTGGTAGTGAATCTTTCCCCAGTTGAGCCACCCCATAAGGATGCAGTCCTGCCAAGACCTTGATTGCAGTTTTGTGAAATGCTGTGCCCAGGACCCTGCTAAGCCCTGTCTGCTCTCCTGATTCATGAAATAGAGATGATAAATGCGTGTTAAGCTGCTAATGATGCTAACTGGTTTCTTAGCAATTATAGAGATCATTCTTAAAGATGGTTCTTTTAGGTACAGATCTTAAATTATCCTGGGGCAGATCAGTTTCCCTCCTATTGATTAGCAAGAAATGTGGATCAGTCAATGCACAGGAGGATTCCAGAACAAGGGTCTAGGGAGCAAAAATGGGATCCAGACCAGGGAAGGAAGAGGGGTGTGGAGGATCAGATTACAGCCAGGCAGAGTAAGGCAGCCCTGCTCCATCCCTCCATACCCTTATACCCAAGTGCTATGAACAGTTTGGGCAGCACAGCTCCTCTGGCTCTGGTGTTTAGACAAACCTGCTGAGGTTACTACATTGCCAAAGAACTGCAGAGTATTTTTAAGTGTACTCAATCCTTCACTTGTTCGGTGATTCACCCAACCGTTCATTCAGAAGAAGGCATCTTTCCTTAGACTTGGGGAGACTATTTATTATGAAAGACTCATATTTACTAATACCAGGAAAAGGAATAAGACTGATTAGGATTGGAGAATGGGACAGAAAGGTAGGCCCAGGTTACTATGCTAAAGTAGACATCAACGTGTACAGTTTCCCCTCTGTATTTTCTCTAATGGATATACTCTGGTTGCTAAAGATAGGAATAATCATTCCCACCTTGCCACCTATGGGGATGGTCACGTGGTCTAGGTTTGTCCAATCAGAGTGGTCTATGTCCCTGGCCACTCTGCGATTGGTTCAAAAGGAGCATCTGTATGGAGCAGAACCATTCAGCATCCTCCAATAAGGCTTTGCTCACAGAGCTGGTGAAAAACAATAGTTGACACTGAGATTGCTCAACTCATAAGATGTGAGTTTGGGGTGAGAGCGAAGCCTCATGGAGAAGGTTCATCTGTGATTTAGAAAGGCTGGCATCCTGAATCCAGCCTCTTTGGAATCTTCTGCCCTTAGTTGACCTGATAAAACGATACTTTCATATTCTCAGGTTTGGGTTTCTGCCACCTAGAACACAGAACCAGAAGAATCTGAGCTAATGTAGAGAGTTATTTCTTCTGAGCATATAATTGATGCCTGAGTGGCTTGAAGTCAAATTAAAAAGGGCCCCTGCCACAATGTAGTGTGTGTTTTCTGCTATCTTAAGCCCTAGACCCAAATAAAGGGAGCCCGAGAGCTCTAGCCTTCTTTCACATCAGGACCCCAAGCAAAATCTCTCACAGCTGTTCCAGAAATGATGCAGGAACATTCTGCCTGTAGCATGCTGCCTTTCGGACAAAGCTCCACAACAGACAAGCGACGGGAGCGAGCATCAGCCATGCTTACCAAATCCTCCCAGACCTTCACCCGGGATGACAACAGGCCTGGATTCCAGGCACTCTATGGCTCAGCCCCTCCTCCCCTCCCCTCTTTGGAACTTGCCCCCAACTGCCGCCCTGTGGTTTGCCTCGAATCTGTCATTTCTTCGGTTGGAAGTTTGGTGTTTCACCGCAAGGGACCACAAAGCCATATTACATTCAAAGTTAAATAAACAAACGTTTGAATCTGTGTTTTATTGGTTCCATACCATCTGCCATCTGGTTTGGGGGAGCAAGGCAAACTGTGGTTTTGTTGGTTTTGTGTGTGGATATGTGAGTGTGCTTGTGTGTGTGTGTGTGTGTGCATGCGTGCGCGCTTGTGCGTGTGTGTTGTTGTTGTTGGGTGTTTTTTGTTTTTTTTATTTTTCCTTTTCCCTGTGAAAATTCTCTAAGGTTCAGTGCTGGCACCAATATGGGCTGGTTAAAAGCCATCTAGTTTCCCACGTCTTAACTCACAGTTAAATGTTGGAGGCTGCTCTGGGGCGCCATCTGCTAAGCAGCCTGTTGTGTGAAAATGGCATCTATACATATGCAGTTTCCCGCAGCCTGGCGCACGAGATCTAAAGAACTGCTATGAGCGAACCCGCAAGGAGTGCTTATTTCGTGTTGACAAGCTGCACCCAGACCAAAGGCGAGAGGGGCACACAAAGGGAGGGAGCAAAGCTGGTGTCTGTGCACCCCGGGGCTGATAGGAAAGGCAGCTCCGCCTTCAAGACCCTGGGTTGCAGGAGCTTGTAATGACTTGAAGGAGAAAATGTACCCCAGACAAGGGGTGGCAAATCAGCCCCAGCCTGCAGCATTCTTTAATCTGAGAAAGGCAGTGGTTAGGGGGTGGGGGGGGCTCGGGGGCCATGCATTCCTCCATGGGGGTGAGGTGAGGCCCAGTTTCTCAACGTCTTTCTTGGCCCAACTGTTTGTAGCCCCCAGAGCCTGGAGGCACTTAAAATGTGTGTGTTGGGGTGGGGTGTTGAGGGTGGGGGCGGTGGCGGGGGAGCTCTCAGAGCTTCTATTTCCAGCCTTTTAAACCAGGTCCTCAGCATTTGCATCTATGAAATAGACCATCAGGCTTGGATCATGCACACAAATGCCAACGAGTGGAGTTGGGAGGTTGAGCGGGCCCATACTTTCACCCAAAGGGTGCAGGGAACACCGGGTCTCCAGCAACCTCGGTCATGTAGGACCCAGCCCGCGTTGCCTGATTCTGTTTTCCAGAAAGGCCAGGGTTTTAGTAATGAGAAAACACGCTTTCAGTGCTGGTGGCTTTTGCAATGTTTGGAACAAAATCTCATTGAAGAAACCCTGTCAGCAGCCCCGAGACCTCCAGGGGCGAGTCTTTGGGAAAAGCCAGGGATAAACCAACGGGTGCTGCGCTAGGACCTGCTAGGACAGCATGGATCCCACAGTGACCAGGAAGGGCTCTCTCTCTCTCACCAACCCCTGGCCTCCACTAGGAATGAAATCCCAGCCAGAGGCAGCCCTTTCTCTTGGCCCACAGCAACGCGGCCATTGCCGTCATGTGCTGGGCATTACTGCTTGGCTGCTCAGGACCTGCTGAGCAATGCTCTGTGTCGTGTGCACTGTGGCGTACCCCTGGCCAGGACGCTCTGGGTCCCTGAAGTTCAGCCTCCTCCAGGCCCACCCATGTCCTGAGTCAGCATGTTGGGGAGCACAGTAGTGAGGCCCAGTGAGATATAGCTTCCTTGACCTCCTGCTAGACCATTCTTATTTAGCTAAAAATGGCTTCATATTTTCCCCCACAGAGTTCTGGTCACTGCTGCTCCTTTGCTTTCTTTCTAATTGAAGTGTGAAGTGTGAAAAAAATCCAGGTTCACTTGGAGTTCTGAGAAAGGAACATAATTGAGTTGTTGTTTCTTTTTTTGGGGGTGGGGAGTGATTAAATCTGTATATTTTGTATCTCAAATATTGCAGACAAAACAATGCAAGTTCTTCCATCTTTCCTCTTTGGGGCTTAATATCATTTTTATACTGTATGACCCATATGTTAAGAAAAATGTGCATTAACTCTTGATTGAGAGAGAAAGAGAAAGACAGAGACAGAGACAGAGACAGAGCCAGAGCCTGGTCAGCCACAAGCAGCAAGTGGGGAAAAGTGAGTGTATGTGAGGCAGGAGGAAAGCCTGGAAGAACCTTTGCAGAACATTGTAGCCGAGAGATTGCAGGCAAGCAGAGCACATGCCAATCGCACTTTGAAAGGCATCAAATCAAAGTTCACTTTGGAACATGGCTGGGCCATGGCCCCATGGCCACATGGTTCTGTTTTCTTCTGGGCCTAGAGCCTGGTTGAGCACTGTCTGTGAGAGTCACTGTGGGCTCACTCCCACCAGAAGCAACTGAATGTGCTGGATGCATTTACAAAGCCCAACCCCTGCCCTGTGCTCTCCATCACCGTCTGAGGTAAGATGCTCTGTGGTTCTCCAGAAGAACTGGGAAACCAAGGCCCCTGAACATGAGGCCACTGTGGAAGGTGAGGTGGTGTCCACCCCCAGACCCCCATTCCCCTCCTTCTAAAGAAGACTCTTTCCAGTGATCCTCAAACCTTTCTGAGGACAGATGGAAAGGGATGTAGTTAGTCTCTGAGAGACCCAGACACAGTGGAAGAGACAAGTCAGTTATCACCTCTGGTACTCAGTCAGATCCTGAGTTAGGTAAGATTCAAACAGAAATAGTCACCATCAAAGGTTTCATTTGTGGGGGAAGAAAGATGAAATGAAGAGGGTTCTACTCACTGACTTGGTTCTGATTTCTTTCTGCCTCATCATTTGCTTTCAGGAAGCAACAGCCCCTCCCGTGTGAGAAGTCTGTTCCCTGGTGGCTCTGACTATGGTCTGTTCCAGTACATTCCCATATGTAGCTGGTCTCAGTCTGGGAGGAAGGACTGAGGGTGTCCAGTGCTCCCTGAGTGGATATGAATCCTGGGACAAGAAAAAGGCAGGCACCTAACATGCATATCTTCATGCATACATGACTCACACACATGCTACATTCATACGCACACCTTCACTCACACACATGCTACATTCATACACACACCTCTCACACACATGCTACATTCATACACACACCTCTCACACACATGCTACATTCATACACACACCTTCTCTCACACACATGCTACATTCATGCACACTTTATTTACAGACCACTCATACTCAGACATGCTGCACTTGTACACACACCTCACACACACATACCTCACACACTGCCACACTCACACACATTTCACTCACACATGCAGAGACTCACAGACATGGGGCAGAGCTGCTACCAGCTCTCCCTGTGCCCAGCTGCTCACGAGGCACCCCAGAGGGATGGCGGGTTCTAGCCCTGGATCGTCACCCCAGCAGAGCCTCACAAGAAGCCAGATGACCCCTCCCCACTCCATGAGGGCCGTCATTTTTCACATCCGGACTTCCCTCCGTCAGAACTCCACCAAGCAGAAGAGTCTATCACAGCCTGGCTTTGCGCGGCCGCTTGAGGCTGTGCAGTTCATCAATAAATGCTGGAGATCAGAGATGACTACAAGAGTATGCCACCCACACGGCAGAGCCTGGCAAGCTACCCGTGTCGTATTTTATATGCCAAATACCAGTAACAATTATATACCTCTTCCCATGACCTAATGGAATGGTTTGAGGCTCTTTATATCTCTGGACCAAGCAGATGCCTTTGGGCTCTACTAGCATGAGACAGAACATATGGAGATGTTACTGGTGCCCGCTAGAGCAAATCAATTATGAATGGGAAGACAGTGATACAGTGATGTCACACACACACACGCACACACACCTCATACACATTCCACTCTCACAGGCATAAGTCACACACAGGCCATAGTCACACAGACACACACACAAACACACACCTCACACACCTGCCACCTCAAGCAGAGGAAACCCCCCAGGTGGCCTGGGCTGTCCTAGCGGAGGAAGGAGTCTGACTGAGTGACTCCCCACTCAGTAAATCAAGATGTGTGATTCAAATCACTTCCTTCCTCAGCTCCATTTCAGAAACAGCCTTGACCTCTTCTCAGGGAACATATACCACCTCCATGAGAGTAAAGTCTCGGTCCCATTATGTGGGTGCATCACCCCACTCAGACTTCAAGTGACTTACTCAGGGGCACCGTGAATGAGAGGCTAGCCTGAGACAGGTACCAACTCTGCTTCACCTGCTGGGACCACCTCCTCTACAGAGCCCCAACACTGATGTCTGTGGTGATGTTCAGGCTGCTTCTGGGAACTGAACCATGGCTGTTTTTGTGCTCTCCTCTGCCCCTCAGCTCCAGTGGGCTGTCTGGGTCCATCTCCATGCCCTTCCTGGACCCATTTCCCCAAAAGGAGGCTCTACAGCACCCGCTAACAGATTGGCCTTATATTTAGTCAGACTCCCAGCAGGCCCAGGCCTCCATTCCAAACAACAGTCCCCCACTCTGGACAATGACTGTTGGGGAATGCCACCGAGTCCCCAAGAGTGCCGGGAAGCGAGTTCTCTTCTACCTCAGAAGCCGGGTGGGGGGGAAGATGAAGACTCAGGGATCCGATGAAGTTTTAAAAGTCTTTACTTATCACAGGTTCAGGATACAAATCAGCAATAAGAAAAACCCAGTGCTTAGGATTCCCGGCTAGAACCCCAGCCACATGTAGGCCAAGATGGCGGCCACCATGTGTAAAGGCCCTGTAAAGAGGAGACAAAGACAAGACTCCCAAGAAGGGTGCAAGCTCACAAAGAGAGGGCCCAAAAAGAGAGAGAGAGAGAGAGAGGAAGCAGGCTAGTTTTATACCCCTGCAACTCAGACCTCCCTCCCACTATTATGGAAAGCAGGGAGGGTCAAATGCCCTTAGGTATTTTCTCCCAGCACCTCACCTAGGCCCTTTTATAAGCTAATGTCTTGAGCCAAGATCTGCCTGGAAAAGCCTTTATAGGGTAGAGAAGGAGGTTTCCTAGATGGCTTGTCTCTGTACCAAAGTCTAATACTAGTACCAGTTAAATATTTCTCCAAGCCTTCACAAGTCTCGTCTACTTCATGGTAGTTTTGTATTTTAGTTGCCTTTGAATTATCAGGGGAGTCATGCTTGCTTGCTTGGAGGCAAACAGCATTTCTCTCTGGTCTAATTATTTAGGGATCCAACGTGGCCAGGCAAATATGCTGGTAAGATCTAGCTAGTCCCACGATGATTGTGCTAGCATGAGAGAATATTTATACCAGCTAGTACAGAATACATGGTCAGATAAACTGCCACATTTAGACTACCCCCTAATCTAAGAAGTTATTTGCAAGTGGCCACTCAGAGCAGATGCAGAGGTTCTTAGAGGAGTCCTGCAACAAATGACTTGAGAAAAGAGCAGTCTTCGCCCATCCTTGGAATAGATAGGGCCTCTCCTCCCCTCCTCCCCCCCACTTTCTATCTAGAAAGCCAGTATTTGGGGATCATAGACACCTGGGTTGGGCACTGGATCATCAAGCTGCTTTTGGTTGACTGTGCCCCATGCTACAGAGTTCTGTGCTACTCGGTTATGTCCTGCCACTGACAGCTCACTCCCTCTCTGACAATCTTCTTGACGTCAAAAGAGACAGGCTTCCTCAAATGACTCAGCATCAGCCCCCACCCATGGGATACTGCTTTCATTCTTGCATGTGCCACCCAGGAAAAGGCAAATGGCCACTCCAGTGGCAGCTACATCTAAGACAGAGGCAGAGCTTCCTGGCTTCATGTGGGTCCCCAATCTCTGCTTGATCCCAGAGCAATCACTTCCCTTCTTTGTGAGTCCTTGTCTCATCTTGGGATGGGGAAGACTGGAAAAGTGAGGCCTCACTCCCTGTCCAACTCTGACCTTATGTCCACACCAGAGATGGTCTGGCAAGGACGGGACCTGAAGAAAGGGTCGCCTAGCAGAAACCACAAGAAAAGTCAACATTTTCTGGTTTCTGACCCCCCTATACTATTTCCACTCAAGAGACAAAAGGCATCTCCATAAAGGCATAAACCCGCCCTGAGCTGACAACAGCCCAAAGTAGAATCTGAAGCAAAAGAGACCAGTTGGGGCTTGATACTATTCCCCAGAACAAGAGAGACTGTCACAGTAAGGTGATCCAAGAGAAGAGGAGCACCTGAGTAAGAGAAGGGACACAGGGGTCCATGCCTGGTTCCATCACACCAGCTGAACTTACACTTGTCACATGATCTCCCAAGATCTGACTTCCTCTGCTGAATGAGAGACATAAAAACTGTTGATCTCTAAGCTTGAGGAGTCAGAAAAAATCTAACGGGAATAGAAATAATGATCCAGGAGTTGGCTAGGGATTGAATCAGTTTGACCAGGGAGGAGTTTGATCAGGTTTAGAAACCATCTCACCAGATAAATGGCCCCATGTAGATGGATGTGAAGCACTAAGGAAGTGACCACAGACATTCCATCACTAAAGCTCGGCACCAAAGAGGCACCTTCCCTCATGAGGGGTGTGGGGACATGAAACACTCCATTGGGCCCAACATCACGCACTAGCCAGTCATAGTCATGGCCTTTCCTCGTGACCTTGTTTAATGTGCTCTTAAAACAATGGAGCTCCACAGCTCCATAGAGTTGTGAGGCTTCAGTGCCTAGCACATAGTAGGGATGCAGTTGCAGACAGTAGAGGTGGGCACTGGCTGTGTAAGCATATGCTGGATAGGATCAGATCAGTGAAAACCCCAACATCTTTCATTATTTAGCAGTCTGAAAGGAAACCTTGAATTTACAAGTGGGTAAGAAATAGCCCCATCTCTCTCTCTCTCTCTCTCTCTCTCTCTCTCTCTCTCTCTCTCTCACACACACACACACATATATACACACAAACACACACACAAACACACACAAACACAAATACACACAAAGAGAAAGGTCTTGGGTATCCCTAGGCCTAGGGAAAACCTGCGTGAAACAAGTACCCAGTGCCATCTATCAAGCCACGAGGTTAAATCTGAGCCCAGCTCCAACCTCCGGCTCCCGCTGCATCAAAAGCTGGGCCACTTTCTCTGTTCCTGCAGTCAGTAAGGCTTGGATTTTCTGGCCAATGCCTGGAGGGGTCTCTGGGGATGTTGATCCATTTGAAGGAGCTCCAAGATGCCAAGTGGGGAAGGAGTAAAGAGAACCAGGCTGCCAGTTGCTGGCTTGTTTGGCTTAGCGGGGCCAAGGGCATGGCTATGAAAGCTGACTGAAGCAAAGGACTCTGGTCCCAGTGTTGATGTTGGAGGAGTTGATGTTGAGGGCCTGAGTTGTCCATAAAAGCTGTAGGACTCCAGGCAGAAGAACCTCCCTGCTCTGTACCTCCATTTTCCCATACAACACAAGAGCCAAGGATTACTAGCAAGACTCTAAGAACTTTTTTCCACTCTGAAATCTTGCTGAATTTTTCAGCAAGGGCTTAGCTAGGCAGCTTATCATTAGTCATCAACTTATTCCATGAAAGTAATTACATGGCCTGAGCATTAGCTCCAGAGGTTGGAGTATCTTCCTTGCATGATGGAGGCCTTCAGTTCAGTCCCCAGCACTGCATGGCCCTAAAAAAACTGCTGGATGTAGCTCCCAAGGACCTGGTGAACCCCAGCAACTGAGCAACGTCACAGCATTGTTCCTGACCATTGCACCATCCAGTCCAGCTGGCAGAGTATTACCAGAGTGGCCCTCCCAGGTGTCCTGAGAACTGTTTGGAAGACACTCCCCAAAATAAGCAAAAATGAAAAAAGATAAAAAAAGAAAGAAGGAAAGCAAGTAGTTGCCAAGTGTTAATTTATGCTCGCCTGCTCCCCCTCCCACCCCCCCATCACAGCAGCAGCAACTCCTAGCAGGGTAAGCTTCCAGAGAAGAGCTCTGGTGAGAGCGTGAGAGTGATACTAGAGCTTTACACAATGCTACATCAATGGGAACAGCAGAAAGCGAAAACCAGGGAGCATGTCTGTGCTTAGGGACATCCATCTCTGTGGTGATAGCCTGAAGGAGGGACATAAAGGTCAGCTGGGGACAGTGTGAGGAAGACAGTGAGTGAGAACCCAAGAGTTAGTTCTTTATCTTGTGCACCGTAGAAAGCTTGTCCTGGATAAGACCATATCTGTATCTCAGACCGTTTATTCTGGTAGACCTAGAGTGTTCTGAATCCACGTAACCCACAAACCAAGCTTGTCTGTGATGGCTTTTATATGATGACTAAAGACTAAAGCAATTTTCTTTATTTTTTACTGGAGCTTTATTGAAGTGGAACTCACTTGAGATTATCACACATTCCTTACAAGGCTACAGTTTAATGACTTCTGGAACATTTGCAGGCTGCCACCATGACCCTCTTGGATTCTGGGGCATGTTTATCATGGCAATTGAACCTCTGTGCCTTTTGACCATCACCTCTCATCCCCCACTCTCACCCCCAGCCCTTGGCAGCAGCTAATGTACTTTCTGTTTCTCTGGAGTTGTCCGGCCTGAGTATTTCATATCAATGGAACCTTTCTGTGACCAGTTTGCTTCATTTAGCTAACATTTTCCAGTTCTAACAGTGCTGCAGTCTGCGTCAACATTTCACTGCACTTAGCCTAACATTTTCGAGTTCTGGTGGCACTACCGTCTGCCAATATTTCATAGCTTTTCATGACAGGATAAAGTTTCTTTGCATGCATTGGCTATGTTTTGCCCATCTAGACTCCATTGAGGAGCATCTGGGTGGTGGACACCCAATAATTTTCTGCAAGCAACATTTTGTGACTGACCTGTGACCCTGGAGAACCAAGAGCAAGAGAAACAAGTCAGAAGTTCAGACTGGGTTCTTGGATAAGTGAGAGCTAAGGGTGGCCCCAACCAGGGCACTGGGACCCTGTTTCTTATCAGGAACATCAGTAAGTCTCAATGACTGATCAGCTCTTGAGGGAAATATGAATGAGACAGTTCTTAAGGGAAATAACTTCTTACTAAATGACCATAAAGAACTAGAACCAGAGAGAGGGTGTGAGCACCGGCCATAGGAAAGACTCTGGCTGATGCCAGGCTAAGTGCTGAGCCCACACTCCCTTTGGTACCAACCCACAGCTCCTATGGTTTCTGATCATTGCTGGTGGAGACACTGGGGAAGTTGGTGGCCTTGACCATGTTTGTTGGGTCTCTCACGAAGAGGCTGACCACCCACTGGAGTGACCACTCCTGGAACTGACTAAGAAGCAGACCAGCATGCAAGGTGTAAGAGGGAAGTTAGTTTATTTCACATGCTGGCTTGGCCTGGCAATAGTTTTAATGGAGTCCCAGCCTCATAGAGTTTAGACACAGTGTGTTCCAAAGGACATGCTTGTTGCCTGGAGTGGGACGTCCCAGAGGTTCTGTAAAACACCACTGCTGGCTCCTCCCTGAAAACCCTTCAGTCAGGCTAGAGGCTAGGCTGCCTCTCCTTTGTCTCCCCGAAAGGCCCCAATCATCGACACACACCAACTGTGCAGTGTCCTGGCTGGCCTGGATAAAGGACACAGTATCTCCTACAAAGGTCCTGGAGTCCAGCCAACCCAGAGATGCAGAATAAAGCCAAGATGAGGAGCCAGCTCTGAAACCCTGGTCTGGGCTTCCCAGCATGCCTCAGTTTACCTCTCTAGCACCCAGACACTTTGCCTCTCACCTGCCTGCTCCTCTTACTCACCAGAGCCCCCTTCCAGCCTTTACGTTCCATATATGCTTCCTTCTTTGAGCAGCACCCACCCACCCAGAAAACTCTTCCTCCTGCAAAACCCCATTCAAATGCTCGCCCTTTGAAATCTCTTAAGCTCAGTCTCTATAGCTCTTGTTCTTTACTTTGAACTTAGGGGTCTTTTTTCTAATTTTTTTCTACTTTCCTGATATCACGTTATCGTCTCCTGGATCCATTTTGGGGGATTGTGGTGGCGGGGTATGTGTGGGAGAGGGAGGGTGCACACCCAGCAGTATTCAGGGGCTTAGTTCTGGCTCTACACTCAGGGATCATTCCTGGCTGGCCTCAGGGGACCATATGAGGTGCCAGCCCAGGTCTGCCACATGCAAGGCAACAGGCCTCCCTGCTGTCGTAGCATTTCTGCCCATCTTAGGGGGTTTAAGTGTGAGTCTGCACCCCCTGAGCGAGTGGGCTGACAAACACTCTTTAAAAACAAAGTGTCCTTTCACTTTGTGAAGCCCCTCTGGATCTTTGGTGGGGGCCCCTCCTGCCTCAAGCCTTTCCTTCCTATTGATCCTGGGATTTATGACACAATTGTTTCCTTTCATTCCTTGGTAATGGCCACCATTAAAGCGTGTTACATGGAAATGGGCTAATTAAGTGTGTCAAATAAGTCACCATCCAGCAGAGCTGCGCGAGAAGCCCTAGAGGTACGCCTCTGTCTCCTGTCAGAGCAAAGATGGGTGCATGGTTAGTCTCTTCACCTCATCCCAGTCTCACAGCAGTGTCATACACCCGCCATGGCCCTGGGAGCCTCCTGGGGCTTGAGGAGTCATGCAGAGTAGCTCTGCTCCCCAGAACCCAGTGCTATGGACCCCATCTGGGGAACCTGCTCATTGCTCCCCACCTAAGTCCTTGGGGATTGAGCAGAGTCCTTGTGTCCATTCCTGGGGAACTGCAGATGGTCAGACTCATGGTCAGACTCACGCCCCACCACTTTCTGTGCCTGCAGCTACCCAAAATGAATAGGGGACCTGCCTTTTTTGTGTCTAGAATCCCCCCCCAGCTCCCAGTCGGCATCACTGTCTCTGAGGCACTTCTTATCTGTTAAGTAGAGGACTTGGGACCCACGGGAAAGAGACTGTAACACCTATGAAACTCTGTGTTTGTGTTACTGGGAAAAGCTCCTCCCTCATCTGCTCTTCAGAAGAGTCCGGCCAAGGCCATGCCCTCTGCTCTCTGTCCTCTACACTCACGTTCTACACAAGCCTGTTGCGTTTGTTTGTCCTCCTGCTGGAAACTTGGATTTTATCCTTTATCATTGGGAAGCAGGATAGATGTTGTCTTGATAGTATTGTCCTCTGCTTACAATGCCACTGTATAGCCTGGCTCACCAGTGAGCCAGAGTCCCTCCCCACCCTCCCTAGTTCCCTTCCCACCAAGCCCCCTTGGCTGACTCAGCCCTTGTTTCTGCTGGCACCATTTCAGCTCCCATTGCCATCAGCCTTGTCTAATCCTTTGCTTTGTTTTTCTGTGCTCCACACATAAGCAACATTGCCCGGTATTATCGTTTTCCTTGTGACTCACTCCACTTAGCCTGACACCCCTGAGTTGAGCTTAATATGTTAGTCCTACAGGAGGATCATAGGATTCTGGGCTCAGAAGAGCTTCGGGAACATTATGTTCACTGTTTCCTATGCCTCTGACCAGAGTGTGATGTGTGCTAAGATGTGTTATGAATCTTCGAGATCAACATGGCCGATCCCAGCTTTGAACTCTCCCCAGATGACAGCCATGCCTCTTTGTCCTTTGCTTTGGGACTTTGCCAAACTTCCTTCTGGAAGAAGTGATCCAGGAGCATCTGCTTCTAGTTCCCTGGATGGATGGATGGCCCGTGTGACTCACTTTAGCCAATAGAAGGTGGGGAAGAAGACATGGTTAATTTGAGTGGCAAGTATTTTCACTTCCTGTTTGCTGTTGCCTTGGCAACAGTTCCTCCTCCCAACAGCCATGTGGCAGAGTGAAGCCAATGGAGAGACTTAGAACCAACCAGTCATCCCATGTTCTGCTGCTCCAGCGAACCCTTAGACCAGGAAATGGAGAAGAAGTGTAGAGAGGTTTTGTGATCTGGAAGAACTGATGTGTTCTTTACTTCCTGCTACAGCAGCCAATAATCAGAGTGAATGACTAAAAAGCAACATAGGTGGATTCTGTGATAATGCTAGAGGACAGAAACAAGAAATCAGTTTCGCGTGGCTAAAGTTCAGGTTCTTGCTGAACAGGACTGGTTCTTGCTGGGGGTCACAGGGGAGGAGAGAGTCTGTTCACTTATCATTTCAATTCTCTGGCTCATCACCCTTTTCTCTGTCTTTTTTAATTTATTTAATTTTTTTTTTTTGCTTTTTTTTGGGTCCATTCCGAATGAGGTCTATAATTGTTACTGGTATTTGGCATATCAAATACAACACGGGTAGCTTGCCAGGCTCTGCCGTGCAGGTAGCATACTCTTGCAGTCATCTCTAAGTCCAGCATTTAATGATGAACCGCTCGGCCGCAAGTGCCGCGCGAGCTGGACTGTGATAGGCTGGTCTGCTGGGTGGAGTTCTGACGAGAGAGAAGTCCGGATGTGGAAAATGGAGGCCCTCATGGAGTGGGGGTCGTCTGGCTTGTTGCAAGGCTCTGCTGGGCTGGCGGGCCAGGGCTAGAACCCGCCATCTCTCCCTGGGCGCCTTGTGAGCTGGGCACAGGGAGAGTAGGGTAGCAGCTCTGCCCCCATGTCTGTCTCTGGATCAGCATACTTGGGCCTGATTAAAAAGACTGCAGCAGGGTGGATTTCGATGAGCCGGACTGTGATAGGCTGGTCTGCTGGGTGGAGTTTCCGAATGGATTGTGGCTCTTTATGTTCCTGGAGCAAGTAGATGCCCTTGGGCTCTACTAGCATGAGACAGGACATATGGAGATGTTACTGGGGCCCGCTCGAGCAAATCGATGAACAACGGGAAGACAGTGATACAGTGATACAGTGATTTTTTGGGTCACACCTGGCAATGCTCAGGGGTTTCTCCCAGGCTCTGCACTCAGGAATTATTCCTAGCAGTGCTCGGGGAGCATATGGGATGCGTGGGGATCTAACCCGGGCTGGCACAGGCCAGCCTCGTGTAAGGCAAACGCCCCACCCGCTGGACTATCACTCTGCCCCCTTTTTCTCTCTGTCTTAAAAAGCACCACTAAGTCCATCCTCTGTTGTGACCCCCTAATGTTTCATTTGGACCTTCCCGTGCCCCTCTTACAGGGCATGTGGGGTCCTATAGGACATGATGCCCATTGGATAATCCAAGGTAACCCTACCTCAAAATACTGACACTAGCACATCTGTAAGTGACATTCTTAGGGTTAGGATTAGATAGACTCTATGGGTTCCATATAGATTCTGTCTAATGCTGCTGGAGATGCATAGAAATATAGAGATAGTTATAGATTGCTTAAATAATTTAGAATCTTTGCTCCTACCCATTCCCTGTTTTATGCTATAAAATAGGAAAATCATCTAGATGAGTGTGTGTGGGGGGGCTATTATGTAAGATTAAATATCTGTGATGACTGATTATAAGAGATTATGGGGGATCACTTTGCATGTCTAACTGCTATATTGGGAAGGACCGTGAACCTGTCTTTGGCAGAACACAGGAAAACAAGCTCTGAGGGCCAGTTGGCTACTGTGGCAGATGGTTTGGTGGACATGTTCCACTCCCCCAGGCCGACAAACCCACTTTCTACCTGCTCCCTTCCTCCCAGGGGTTGGTGTGCTGCAGACACTGTTCTGAGCTGAGTTGCCTTTGCTGGTCCCATACATGCAAAGTGCCTGGGGCAGCACATGGCTGGCTAGCTGGCCCTCAATGAGTGAGCCGGACTCCTTACTGCAGAGCTGTATGGGTGGCCTCAATGAATGAGCTGGACCCCTCACTCCAGAGCTGTATGACTTGGGGAATTGTCCTTTGTGTTTGGTTTCCCTTCAGGTCACCTGGAAGGTTAGACAGACTTCTGGTGGCCTATTCTGAGCTCTGGAATCAGAATCTCTCTCCCCACTTCTTTGCTCAGCCCCTCGGCAGTCCATAAGCCTTTGGTGAGTGGGTACACAGGCAGGCCTTTCCCTGCCTTCTTTCTTAGTTTGCATTTTAATGGACTCATTCCCCTCAACACACCCTTCAAAATCAAAATTAGAAAGAGATAACTCATCCAAACAGCAAAGCAGGCCAGGGCCAAGCTATGGTGGCAGAGCCTCTCTGCCAAGCGTTGGAAGCAAATGACACTCAGGTGTCCCATATCCCCAGGAGAATTGCAGGTCACACTGG
This sequence comes from Cryptotis parvus, assembly GCA_021461705.1. Taxonomy (NCBI): domain Eukaryota; kingdom Metazoa; phylum Chordata; class Mammalia; order Eulipotyphla; family Soricidae; genus Cryptotis; species Cryptotis parvus. The sequence goes on along the minus strand of JAJIBD010007578.1, from coordinate 66,346 downwards.
ACAACTCTGTTCCTGAAACCTAAAGACCCCCACAGCAGCCACAGGAATTTGTGAGCAAGAGCAAAAGCTCAATTTTTGTAAGAGAAGGTTGACCGAGGAAAGGGTTAACCCCTAAGAGTGTGTCTGCCCCCACTCCCCACAAGCTGGCTCCAGAATGTGGGATCATTCTTGCCATTAATATTTTAAGCAACTAATTTGACATTTTTCCATTTAATTAACTTGCATACATATGGGAACAGGGGTTTGAGAGTACCCTGACATTTAAACAAAGTCATTTAAGTTTCCCCATTTCTGGTGGTGTGTAGCTTTTTTGCTTGGCCTTTTTTTTTCTCACTCTGTTTTGGGTTTGCATTCCTGATGCTGAGTCTGGCTTATTCACTCAGAAAAACTATCAAATTTTCCCAAGCAAATGTCCCGTGGCATTGACCAACTGAAGAGGCGGGCGTGGGTGGGCCCAGCTTTGGGCTGTGCTTTTAAACTTTGACGGGTCTTTGCACCAACCCATCACAGTATAATGGTTTCCTCTTGCCACATCAAGCCCTGGTGCTGGTGGTGGTAGGGTGAGGGTGGGGGTGGAAGGTGGCAGGGGCGGGGTGGCAGGGTCCCTCCCATTTATCAACTGTAATCATCATGAGCCATGAAGAGCATGGGTTTCCAGAGGGAAACAATAGCTGCGTGACGGGTTTCTCTCCAAATGACAAATAATTGCTGTCATAAGCGTCAAATGATTAAGAAATAAAGGAAAATAGACAAATGGAGTGTATCCATGAGGGGCGCTGAGGGGGAACTCGGGAGAAGCTGGCTGAATGTTCCATGGTGAAAAATTGTAGCCCTAATTAGGCCCACCCAGAGGATTCTAAGGAGGTAGCCAGCCAGTCAGTGGCCCCATCGACTGGCAGGACACGAACCATCCGCTTGCCCGCTGCTTGGTCAGTCTGTTTACCCTCAGTCAGAATATGACGCTTCTGGTTGCTTGGTGCTCAGGAACCTTCTGGCCTCCTTCTCTCATCCACCATGCTTCAGCACAGAGTAGCAGGACCTGCCCATGGTCCTGAGTCTCTCCCCATCAATGCTCAGTGCTCACGTCTTAGTGTTCATGTCTCAGTGTTCATGTCTCAGTGCTCATGTCTCAGAGCTTATATCTCAGTGCTCACATCTCAGTGTTCATGCTTCAGTGATCATGTCTCAGTGCTCATGTCTCAGTGTTCAAGTCTCAGTGCTCATGTCTTGGTGCTCATGTCTTGGTGCTCACATCTCAGTGGTCACATCTTAATGTTCATAGCTCAGCTTCCAAGGGATGGTCAGCCTCACTAAACAAAGACACACACACATACACACACACACACACCTGAACTGTCTTTCCAGAGACAAGATGGCATCCTAATGCCAGTGGCATAGAGGGACGTGCCCAGCATTGCAAAGAAAAGTTCCATAATCTGGGCCAGAGAGAGAAAAAACAGTTGGCTCACCTTGTATGAGGCCAACCTGGGCTCAATCTCTGGAACCTCAAATGGTCTCCCTGAATCCCACCGGTAGTGAACACAGAACCAGGAGAAATCCTGAGCACTGTCAGCTGTGGTCAAAACACAAACATACATAAATAAATAAATAAATAAATAAATAAATAAATAAATAAATAAATAAATAAATAAATGGACAAACAAATGAATGAATGCATGCATGCATGAATGAATGAATGAATGAATGAATACCAATAAAATCAAAGTCCCTCTTCAACAAAGCTGCTGGGGCCTTGGAGGGCGTCTTGTGGCTTCCTTCCTTCCCTGCTGACCCGTGCTTTCAATGCTTTTGGGATGTTTCTGATCAGGCAGTGAGATGCTGGGACACGGTGCTGAGAGAGGGGTATCTCCAATCTCCTTCGTTCCTCTCCTCCAGGTCAGGGTTTAAATCCAGTTCCATGATCTCATGGCATGACCTGGCTTAAGAACTGTCTGAGACATTTCTTTGAATGAAATTCAAGTTAGAGCACCCACCTCTCAGGAACACAGTGGGAGCCACTGGGTGCCAGGAGGAAAGGAAGTGTTTGTGGTTGCTGGCAATGTGTCTTGAGGCTCGTGGTGCAAAGAAAGAGGAGGTGAGAATCATCCCAGCTACCCCTACAGAGAGATTCTCCATTCACGAGAGACGAGTAGGCCTGCGTCTGGCTTAAAAGTGGTGCCCAGGAAATATTTGACTTAGTCTTGAGCAGGATCACACATGATTTGGTTCATTCATTCATTTAATCCATCACTTAGAGCTAGTCAATGATGACTATCTCTACGGCACTTTGGCACACACAGACACGGCATTTGACACAGACTTCGTGCCTGCCCCTGGGGACTCACCTTCTGGGGATGCACCTCAAGACACATTTTTGACAAACACGGAGTGGGTTCTACTATAAAAGGAAAAAGCGGGTCAGAACATAGCAGCAGGCTCGCAGCTAGGTGGAGGGCTTCCATGAAGTCCCAGCAGCTGCCGAGACCAGCCTGTGAAGGCTGCAGGGAAAAGCATTTAGGACAGAGTGAATCACAGGGAGAAGCAGATCCCAAAAAGCAAATTCTAGAGCTGAGCATGGGCTTTCCTCCAGGGAAGCAGCCCTTGCTGCCTGAGCCCACCACTGCAGACTTCTCTGGCTACAAAGATTTATTCAGTAACTTCCCACCAGAGTCATTCTGGCATTTAGTGGATTGTCCTTTATCCGATTCCTAGACCCCAAACTCTTCTGATTGGCCACTTTGCTCTTCACTGAGGTCCCCTGGAGTTGTTTGCTATGTCCTCTGCATTCCAAGGAAGATCCTGGAACACTATCAGGGTTCATGCAGGCAGACCAGCGGTGGATTCTTACATTCACTTCTGTTCTACAGGCTGGAACCCAGTGGAGTCAGGTGGTGCAAAGGGCACATACATCCAGGGAATTTACAGCTTTACAAAGTGAGGAAGGGGTGTCACCTAGTGTAAGCTCAGGAAATGCAAGTTGGAAGTACGGAGTTTCTGCCCAGAGAAAATATTCTGGGAACTCTGAGTGTGAGTCAATGAGAAGAGAGTCAATGAATGGCACAATCTGATCCATAGGTTCTGAGCACCGTATCCGCAGATATGTGCTGAGGACAACAATAGATGCAGGGAGAGATGTTGGAGTCCGAGTCAGAGAAAGGCATTCAGGATTAATTAGGGGTTGTGGAAGAGGACAAAGAAACTGACTTCGGCAAGAGATTGCTACCTCATCAGAATTGGGTCCTACTTCCCCATAGCTAGCCAGCACACTGACAAGACCAACTATCCAGTGAGGCGTCAAGATTCCAGGCAATGGAAAAGCACTGCTGAGGCAACTTCCTGTATGGAGCGGAATCATTGCAGTTCATCACCTAGCCCTGTTTCCTTGGTGGGCGGGTGGCGCCTGGCCCAAAGCAGCAGCAGAACCCCTCAAAATATTACTTTCATGGGGTCAGAGATAGAAATGTTTAGCCAGGCTGCCCCCACTGGTCCATATAGAAGAGCTGGGAGTTGCCTGGTGATTTGCACGGCATATGATTACTCACCAGCTCCTGCTTGCACCATTAAATCCTCCCAACTGGGTCAAGAGGATGGGGCTACTGTTGAGCCATTCTTTAGACAAAGAACCAGACTCTCAGAGTTCCTGTGGTTCCCCAGGTTCCATAGGTAGAAACATGACTTCAGAATTGAAGACAGACCTTCTGTTCATTCTAGCACAACACAAGTGCTTCCAGATGGGACTTGAATAGACTCCTGGGAAGCACCCCTACCCCCACCCCACCCACCAGACTAGACTCTGCCTTTGGTATAGCAGTTGTCCCACTGTACAATGGTAGGGCATCTGGTTCATAAACCTGGCTGACCTTTGAAATGTGGTGGCAGTATTTCTTCTTTTCTTTTTTCTAAAAACAATTATTATATCACAGTGAGATATGCAGTTACAAAGTTGTTCACAATTGGGATTCAGACACAGAGTATTCCAGCACCCATCCTTCCATCAGTGTCCTGGTGGCAGTCTTTAAACATATACCATCCTAAACTCCCCTGGATGTGCTGGAGCAGGAGATCTGAGTGGGTGGAACTCTGACAGCTAAAATTTTAAAAATCCTCACAGGCACCCAGTACACACTACTCAGACAGAAGCACTGAGACATAGTTGGCGGAAGTCTGGGTGGGTTAAGAGAGTTCGGGAGGGAGCTGTGATTAGGTCATGAATTAGTGACAGAGCTGGGAGTAATCGCTTCTCGGCCTTTGGCGAAGATCAAGCATAGAAATGGGAGTAGAAGACAGGATCTTGTCTTCCTTGTCTCTCCCCCGCTTTCTGCAGGATGATATTGGTAGTCTGCAAGAGGTTGCAGGAAAATTCATCCATATCAACGATCTGAAAATGTCAAAGGGAGGCAGGAGCTTTGAGGTTATCTTTCCAGTCCAGCGGTTCCCACTTGCCATCGGACTAGGCTTGTCAGAGCCCCATGGAAGTGCTTGTTACAACATGGCTTCCCTGGCCTCACTCTATACCCCATGCACCAGCCCAGGGGAGATCTGACTTTGGAATCTTTCTTTTCTTTTCTTTCTTTCTTTCTTTCTTTCTTTTCTTTCTTTCTTTTCTTTCTTTCTTTCTTTCTTTTCTTTCTTTCTTTCTTTCTTCTTTTCTTTTCTTTCTTTTCTTTCTTTCTTTCTTTCTTTCTTTCTTTCTTTCTTTCTTTCTTCCTTCCTTCCTTCCTTCTTCCTTCCTTCCTTCCTTTCCTTCCTTCCTTCCTTCCTTCCTTTCCTTCTTCCTTCCTTCCTTTCCTTCCTTCCTTCCTTCCTTCCTTTCCTTCCTTCCTTCCTTCCTTCCTTCCTCCCTCCCTCCCTCCTCCCTTCCTCTTCCTTCCTCCTCCCTCCCTCTCTCCCTCCCTCCTTTCCTCCCTTTCTTCCTTCCTTTCCTTCCTCCCTCTCTCTCCTCTCTCCCTCCCTCCTCCTCTCTCCCTCCCTCCCTTTCCTCCCTTTCTTCTCTTCCTTCCTTCCCTACCTCCCTCCTTCCCTCCTTCCCTCCTTCCCTCCTTCCCTTCCTTCCTCCCTTCCTTCCATCCTTCCTTCCTTCCTTCCCTCCTTCCCTCCTTCCTTCCTTTTCTTTCTCTCTTTTCAGTATCTAGAGATTCTGATACTAGTCATGCTCAGAAACTAGTGTTCTAGCACTCTCCATTTTATAGTAGATAAAACCAAAGTTTAAAAGAAGTGATTTTCTCCATAAGAGCACCTAGACCAGGAGCCATTTTAAAGCTCTTCCCCACATGCTCAGTGTCAGAGAGTCCAGCAGGATGAGGGTCAATGGGTAGGGTGGTCAGAGTACAGTAGCAAGCCAGTGCTTCAGATTGAAAGAGTCTCTACAGAGACATCTAATTAGCTATTGTAGCAGGTTCTGTGCCCCTGTTTCCCCCATTCTTCCTGGTACTTCCCCTTGCTCATCCAAACATGATCAATTACTCACAGAAATAAATTATGCACACAAGCTAGAGTCTATTAGGTAATCCATGGGGTGTGCTGGCTCAGGAAGCCAGCCAGCAAGACAAGTCGTCTGGAGCAGAAGCCATTGGAAGGTTCCAGGCGGGCCCAGTGGGTGGAGAGTGTCTAAGAAGGAAGCTCCAATCCCTCAAGCCATAGCTGGACTGCCAAGACGTCCAGAGATGGACCAAACCTGAAAGCAACTTTCAGAACAAAATCTGTCCTACTTGCACTGAAGTTCCCAAACCAGGCACGTCCCTGGCCGGCTCCACTTCTCCAACAGTCCCTGAAGAGGCCGATTTCTGAGCCAGCTGGAACTAGAGCCCGACTCTCAGACCTTGGGAAGCCTATGAGTCTTCCACATGCTCTGGTGAGTCCCAAGTTCTCAGTGCTGCCAGAGGGGCTGACCTGAAATACAAGAATCCAAAGTCCAGCGAGCAAAGACAGCACAGCTCCTTGTAGGTGATTTTCTGGGCAGGGCCAGGGCATCTGCCCCTGGTCTGCTACACGTCATCCTCAGATCTGCTTAGAGAGGCCTGTCTGCCTTTCCAGTCTGGCGGGGACAATGTTTGTTCTTTACAATTTTCTCGGATCCCCTTCTGCCCTGAGGACTCTTTCTCCATGGCCCTGATCACAGCCCAGTCTAGCGGCTCTGAACTCTTCCGTGACAGCAGTTTGCCCATTGGTCATTCAATGACCTGGAAATGCCATCCAAGCTGCTCTCAGTCTTTCATATCTCCACTGCCAAGCCTGGCAGGGCACTGAGGTGCCTGAGGGCCAAGGCCTTTTCAGAGATCTCTGGAAAAAAAAAACAGTTCAAGCTTTGCCATCAAAACGATTGGACTCCAGACACAGGGAAAACTTTTCAATAGAAATGACTAAAATTTTCATGAAATGTCTACAAAACAGAATATTACATCAACCACATTAATGGTGGCATTTAGTATTCATAAAAATTCATAAAAATTTCATTATGCTTGAAAATGATGTACAGGTTAGGTTTTCTCACTTTGCAAGAATTCCTGAGTACCCGTGATAATTGAGAGAAATCAAAGCCAACTAGAAAACAAATGAATGACTTGTCGCCAAATCATTCCAAAAAGCAAAATTATGAAAACAAAATTATTTGTACAGAAAAAAAATACACACATATATGTATATATACTTTACATGGAATCGGAGTGAATTTTAATATGTTTGAGAAGTGTGAGACAGAGTCTCTGAAGCAAGTCAGCTGTCTGGGTCTTAGAAAGTCTGAAAACAATTTTGGTGTCTGGCCTCGGGGAAGAGGCAATAATTTCTCCCGACTGAACGGATGAATAAATGGCAATCTAAAGTGAATCTGAAAAGTGAAAAAGGCTGGAGGAAGCAAAGAAAAGCAGACAGGAGAAATATAGAAAACATAAGTCAAAGTTTTAAGGCAACAACAAAGGAAACCTTGTTGAAGACAGTTCCAAATGGGTGACAGAGACAGGCGATATCGCCCCCTACTGGCTGGAGGTGTCCTGAGTGGTACACACACTGGGGCTTCCTTTATTGATCTGTCATTGTGGCTTCTCCAGCGCCAAGAACATCAAAGACCCTTGGCATTGCCTCCAAAGAGAGAGAAATCAGTGGTCCCTGAGGATCAAGACCCGGCTTCTTCTCTAGGAAAGGGACTGGAAGAGAACTTTATAGCTGACTTTGTGTCAGGCATCTTGAAATGGACCCAAACCCATCTTGAACCGATTTCTACCTTCCTTCTGAACCACCTCTGGCTAACAGGTTCCATATGACCCTTTCTCTGATAGAAACTAAGCTTTCCCTTTATTTCAAAGGGCATCCTGCAAAAGTCTGGATGACATGGCTTTGTTGCAAGAGTTTTGAAGAAAGTGCTTCTAAGAAAGCAATCAGAGAGAAACAAAGATTTATAGGCAAGATGTTCATTGCAGCATTATTTATCATAGAGGAGGATTGGAAACAGCAGACATGTCACAAAACAACGACTGCTGAAATCAACAATGAGATGCTTGCAGCACAGATTGCATGCCCTTGAAATCAGGCTTTTGAAAACTGCTCTATAGAAACACCAAACGGGAGAACCTTCTCCAGGTGCCAGACAGTATGACCAGTGCATATTATGCACCACTTTCATTTATTCTCCCATCAAGTTAATGAAGAAAGAGCCCTGTGAGTTCTTTTCACTGGACACCAGGGAAGCAGGAGGGCAGGTAACCCAGCAGGAGGTGAGCATGCGCCTTATCCCAGAGCAACTTTCTTCTATTGCCTAGGCTGCCTCTCTGGTCAGTCTGTGGGAATTCAGTGCTTTTGAAGTGGAAGAGGGGAGTACAGATGCCTCCGGGGGCCACCACTAGTCATAGGGTAAAGGGGGCTGCACCTGGAGGAATGAGAGAAGGTCTTGATAGGCAGCCCTCACAATGAGAGACTAGCAGAGTCTAGGGAAGTCCCAGAATGGTCCCGTTGTGGGGTGAAGGGGACATTGATGGAACATAGAGATGGAGGTGGCCTCTCACTCTCCACTAAAACTGCTCCTGGAGGGCTTCCAGACTCCCTCCCCAAAGGATGTGCCATGGAGTCATTATTGAAACTGTGCCCTTACCACCTGTCCAGAACACTGCTGACTGCCATCTCATGGGGTCTCCACCAAGCCTGAGACCCACATCCTCTCTCTCTCTGGGGCCTTTCTGTTCCCATTTCATAGGCCAGACAATTGAGACTTGATGAGATATATTGCTCACTCCCCTGACACAGTTGCTGCTAAGCCACAGAGGCCAGAGTGGGGCAGAGGCGATGTGCACAAGCCCTAAGTGTCATCCTCACTAGACAAGAAAGGCTGTCTGACAGCACAGATATGGGTGCCCTGATTTCTTAGTCTCACATCAGTGACTGCTCAGGGAAGCTTAGCAGCAGGACAGACCTGAGTGCACTCTACAAGGACCAGTTTAAGGACTACCACACAGCCTTCTGGTTTGGTGGAGAGCCATGGTAAGACCATGGGAGAAAAATGCCTCCACCTGGCAGTGTGGTGTGATGGGGCAGGAAACAGGGACAAAAGGCTTACAGGTCTTTAAGCTGATGCCTCACAGGAATCTGAAAGAAAAGCACAACCCAAATCCATGCCAGGGTCTCCAGGCAGCTTGGGTTGCTGATGCCTCACCGAGCAGCCACCAGCCATGGGCACTTAGTCACTTACTCCCAAGAGTTGCGGCCTGCCCCTGGGTCTCTGGGTTCTGGGCCTGTTCCCCTTCCCACAACCCTACTCACCACCCCGAAGACAAGCTCCTCTCACACGTGCTTCCTGACTCTGCCAGCCATGCAGAAATGCTAGGGCTCTCCTGAGTTCTGTGTTCATGGTTTCTGCCCGCAGCATGAAGATAAAAAACAAGAAGCCTTGAGAATGCTGTTTACGGCCTATGGCCCTCTGACAGGCTCCATCTATCTCCCAGGAAGCAGTTCACTGAGCAGAGGCCTCCTTTGGAGCTGGTCCTGAGTAAATGCTTCTGTGCTTCAGCTTCCGGCCCAGCCTCTGGCTTCTTTTAGCTGCTTGGTGGGGGGGCATTGGAGAGAAGAGAAAATGGAGCAAAGCATTTTCCTAAGAGAAAACCCACAACCCTTCGTGAGTGGTCCAAGACCTTCCCCACTGGGTGCCTCCATAGTTTCTAACAAAAGTTGGGACCAGGATAAAGAATCCACTCGTGTTTTCTGACCAATTCTATAGCTCAGCACTTCCTTCTGAATTCTGCCGCTATTCACTATTGACTGAGGACTTGAGTGACACCTTGACCTACTTCATTTCCATGATAATGAGGGGCCAGACACATTTTATTTTAATTTCCATCAAGGAGTCACTAGGACCAACCTCCTCCAATGACTAGTCAAGCTTGCTGGCTATGTACCCCGTAGCTGGTGTCTGGGTCAGGTAACTCTTCAGGCACCCTGGCCCCTATGGGCCAGTCCCACATGGTGCCACCAGATCTTCAGCCCACAAAGTGGTCACAGGCTCTGGGACCAGGGAGACAGCTGAGAAGTTAAGTCCTTTCTTTTTCAAAGAGAACCAGAGGGAGGGACAGGTGGTGGAGACCTGGGCTTGTGGCCAGCCTTGACCACCAAACTCCTATGACTCCTTAGTGACAGGCCCCATCTCCAAGCCCCATTCATTATTCTGGCAGCGAGGCAAGGCTCTGTGGAGGCCCCCCCTCCTTATTCTCTCCTGGACTCCTCCCTGGAAGCAGGAACCCCTCTTCCAGGTTAGAAATGGACCTTACGGTGCAGATAATAAAGGCACTTTTCCCCTTCTGCAATAAATAACCAAACAACCAGAATACCAGCCCTTTTATTTCCTGAGCACTAATTCTGGGCTAGATCCAAGCACCACCTCTGCTCACCCTCACCGCAGCTCCTGGCGCCATATAGTCTTATTGTTCCCATTTGAAAGATGGGAACAGAAAGTTCTGGTGTGTCCCTGTATAAACACAGCTGGACCGGGAGAGTGGCGCATGGGGCCTTCCAGGCCTTGACCCTCCTCTTCAGGGATCTCATCGGCTCAGTTTTCCCTTCCAGTGGAATCTTCTTTATAAGTTTGATCACATCCTTGAACACAGAGAAAAAGAAAAGTTTTTTAATTTAAAATGAGAGAGTTTACAGGCAACAATCTTGTGTGGTAGTACATAACCTCTAAATGAAAGTGATGACGATATGGCTAAAACATGAAAAAATATTTTCACTGCTTGGGAAAATACATGTAATACACATATGCACAGGTTACACATATTTCATATATGGACCTGCTTGCTCCAGGAACATAAAGAGCCTCAAACCATTCCATCAGGTCATGGGAATGAGGTCTAAAATTGTTACTGTTTCATATATGAAATATGTGTAACCTGTGCATATATATATCACTGTATCACTGTCTTCCCATTCATCATCGATTGGCTTGAGCGGGCACCAGTAACATCTCCATATGTCCTGCCTCATGCAGTTACTAGAGCCCAAGAGGACCTGCTTGCTCCAGGAACATAAAGAGCCTCAAACCATTCCATCAGGTCATGGGAATGAGGTCTAAAATTGTTACTGGAGGGCCGGAGCGATAGCCCAGTGGGTAGGGCGTTTGCCTTGCATGCGGCTGGCCCATGCCGGCCCGGGTTCGATCCCCGGCATCCCATATGGTCCCCTGAGCAACGCCAGGAGTAATTTTTGAGTGCAGAGCCAGGAGTAAGCCCTGAGCATCGCGGGTGTGACCCAAAAGGAAAAAAAAATAATAAAATTGTTACTGGTATTTGGCATATCAAATACGACACGCTTGCCAGGCTCTGCTGTGAGGGTAGCATACTCTTGTAGTCATCTCTAAATCCAGCATTTATTGATGAACCGGGCGGTTATAGGCTGGTCTGCTGGGTGGAGTTCCGAGGAGAGGAAAGTCCGGATGTGGAAAATGGAGGCCCTCATGGAGTGGGGGGGGGGGGGGGTGTCATCTGGCTTGTTACAAGGCTCTGCTGGGGTGGCGGGCCAGGGCTAGAACCTGCCATCCCTCCTGGGCATCTCGTGAGCGGCTGGGCACAGGGAGAGCCAGTAGCGGCTCTGCCCCATGTCTGTGAGTCTCAGCGCATATATATATATATATATATATATATATTTTTTTTTTTTTTTGAGGGGTAGGAGAGAGACGAGCTCCAACGCACTTTATTTCAAGAGGACAGAGCTCGGAGAAGGGGCCACCTCTAGACACTACCCCTGTCCCTGGATCAAAATCCTTCTAGGGGGCCGGGCGATAGCCCAGTGGGTAGGGGTTTGCCTTGCACGCGACCGGCCCATGCCGGCCAGGGGTTTGATTCCTGGCATCCCCATATGGTCCCCTGCGCACCGCCAGGAGTAATTCCTGAGTGCAGAGCCAGGAGTAACCCCTGAGCATTGCTGGGTGTGACCCAAAAAAGGAAAAAAAAAACCAGAATCCTTCTAGGACACAGGCACTGGCTCGGGAGAAGCTGGCCCAGGGTGACACATCAAGACAGGCTTGTTTGTCAGGCACTGCTACTCCAAGCCTGTGGTCCAGGGCTCCGGGCCCCACAGTGCCCAGCACTAGCCTCGGCTGACCTAGCAGCCCCCTCTAGTCAATGAAATATTTTGGTGGCATCGTAGTTGCCATAGGTCACGGAGTAATTTTTTCTTCATGGGCCACCAGTGGTCGGGGTGGTAGGTGGCTGGGTAGGTGGGGGGCTGGGCTTGGACAGAGCTGAAGAGGACCAGGCTCCGGTCCCTGCTCATGGTGGGCAGGTAGAGCCGCAGATTGTCCAGCAGGTGACCAGGCCAGAAGGCATTGGGGTCAGTTCGCTGCAGTAGCTCAGATGTCTTGTTGTCACTGAAGAAGTCCTCGAACGCCCAAAAGTACATTTCCTTGGCTTTCCGGAGTGCTTTCTCAGCCTTCATCTTGGTCCCCAAGTATTTCTGGCCAAGGAGATTGTCATAGTAGCTGCTGGGCTGCCAGATGAGGTGCTCATGGTCCTCCTGGAAAATGATCTTGTCCCCAGGGTATAGCAGGGCTTTCATCAGGACCTCCTTGGTGAGTTTGATGCCGTAGTACTCGCAGGTCTTGCAGCACTGCAGGTAGACCAGGAAGTTTTCCTGGCAGAAGTGGCTCTGTGTGTGTGTGTGTGTGTGTGTGTGTGTGTGTTGTTTTCCTAAAGAACCCTTTGGTCAAAGGAAATAGGAACCCTGAAATAAAACGTCACCTATAAACAGATGAAAAGGGAAAATTTTGATTTCAAAACCTATTGAAACTCAACAGGGAACTTAGGGACAAAGGGTATGAAATGGGAATTTGTTGAGATTAATAACGTAGAAAATAAGAGATTATGCACGCCAGGGCAGAGCTCTGTCCGCTCCACCAGCTATACTGGTCAGTGGGCTCCCTGTGCATACCCTCACCCCAAGCCTGTGACCCCAGCTGCTGGCTTCTTTGTAGCCACTGCAAGGCTGCCCAGTGGCCCTACCTGGGGAACTCAGGCCAACCAGCCCTCCTTGACTGGAGCCGTTAGCATTTCCTCCCAGAAATAAAGTCCCTCCGTGTGGCTTATTAGGTAAATGAGTCCGTGTTGTGTTTTTCAGCACTGAAAGCTGCTGCGGTTTTGTTTTCTCTCTGTTTCCAGGAGTCAAGAGGAAATTTGTGGTTAGACATCTTTGGGTGGAGACACACACATACGCACCCCCCCCACATATACACATGCACTCACACACAGATACACACACCTATGCCCCCACACACATGCACTCACAGAAACACACACATATGCGCCCCCACATACACACATGCACTTACACAGATACACATATGCACTTGCACACATACATGTGTGTGTACACACAGGCACACACATACACATGTACACACATGCACCCGCACACACAGACACACCCACACACCCACACACCCATACGTGTGTACACACATATATACATGCACTCGCGCACAAGCATTCACAAACACACATGCACTTATTTATGTGTACACGCACACACATACACACATTCAGTACTCCCCTGCATGTGATGGGGAGAAACCAATTCATGTCAGAGAGGGAGACCCTCACCCACTGCACCTACATGGTGCCCGCCTGACCCAACTGACAGCAGGACACTGATTCTGACACTAAGGTGCTGGGACTTCTTCAAAAGAGGAGGAGGAGAAGGTCAGGCCTTTGCCTTTGCCTTTGCTCAAACCGAGAGTGTGATTTTCACAGACTTCTGGCCCAAGTGGCAGAGTGTGTGTCAGGCATGAGAGGACCTGAGGGTCATGCAGGAAGCAGCTCTCTCTCTCCCTGGCTCCAGCATGAGGCCTGGGGCCATCAGGTCTGTACCGGCCCAACCAGAGCATCCCTAGCAGTGGTGTCTGTGAATCACCGGCAGGTTAACAGCTGCAGAGGAATATTCCAGTGGCTTTCCACCACGGGTCTCTTCTCTAGGCAAAGCCTGGGCTTATCCAGGGAGGCAGAGAGCCCACCACAAATGCAGCCTCCTCCAGCCTCCCTGGCACCTGAACCCCTGGCCCTTTAAGTCCAGTCATGGCCAATGAACTCTGGCGTTGCTTAGAAAGCTGTGCATTCCTAACACAGGGGCCAATTTTGTTCTTCCTCTGCCTTCTTTCCCCTGCGGAACTTGAACACAGGCCCAGAGGAGAGTGCCTGGCCTGTGTCTATAAGGAGAGTTCGGTGAGGAGGGAAACGCAGAGAGCCCATGCCTTCTACGGCATTATCTTGTCACCATCTTCCCTGCCCTAGTCCCTGCTCCCCCAGCCAGAGGCTTCTTGGATCAGGAGCCAAATTGAGCAGCTTTTAGCCTCCGTGCTGCCTTGCTGTCACTTGCAGCTGAAGGCTTTCTCCTATAAAAAGCAAGATTTTTGCATGGTTTTTTAAAATATTTCATCCCCTTCCTCCCATCCTCATAGGAAATTCCTCCTGGTGATTTTCAGATGAGGTCCCTGGAGGTAAAGTGAGTGTAAGAGTCAGGCCCAGTCTTTCTAGACTCTGGCTTCAAGTCATTTCTCTTCCCAAGAAAACATTTCTGGTCAGTAAAGCAATTAAAAGATATCATCACCCCAGAACCTCATCAAGACCCTGATCTCACACATAAGCTATGGAAATCCTTGGAAACCAAACTGTGTAAATTGACGTCTGGCACAAGTGCCCAAACCTGGGGGAGGTAGCCTTGATTTTAAACTCTGACGCTTGAAGTCTCAGGAGCTGGGTTGACTCTTTGGATAACCTCCTCTTTTCATATATTTTTTGGGGTAGGAGAGCTCTGAAACTCTCTGCTCAACCATAAAATAAAAGTAGCTGTTCACCCACAGCTGTGAGACTAGCCCGTAGCTGCTCAGTGATATATGAAAGGGCAGTAAGCTCAGATGCCCCATCCCTAAGCCACCAAGATGTCAGTGAGGGTGGCTTAATCACTGGGTGTATACAAGGGGTCCTTTATCACAAGGACTTTGGTATTTGGTCAGGCCATGATGCCTCCCCAAGCCCAGGCCTCCTTGGGGTTGCCATGTCAACCGTTGACATGCCCATGTCTCCTTGGCCCCTGGTCCCCATTGGTCACTGTCATGAGAACTGACACGTTGATTTTGATTCCCCCACGAGTTTTCCTTCTCACAGGAATAATGTATCTGGCGTCATTTTAACTCACTCATTTAGTGGGGATAGAACACCAATTTGACACTTTCCTAGTAGCCAACATTCTTCTCTCCTCTCCTTTGAAAAGAATTTGGGTTAACTTCTAGGCCTGGGACGTGCGAAGCACAATAGAACTTAAAATCATCTGGTCTAACCTGCCACTCACCTCACCCCTGCCCATTCAGGATCCTGACCTCTCATCACCCCATCATCCTTAATCCCAGACCCTGGACCCCCACCCAGCTCCTTTATAGACAAAGAATTTGCTGCACCCCTGCCCTGCACACACCCATTCCCCAGCAGATCATTCTCCTCCCAACGCTGTCTGTGAGAATGTCTTTCCTCCAACAGAGACTCCTTGGCAGACGCAAGGATATGTTCTTGGCAGCCTTCTGACGCTGTGCCCACTTGCCTGTGTAGGATGGCACCTAGCAGAGTGAGTGGAGGATGAAGGAGTCCACGTGAGGTGTTACCAAACAGGAAATACCATCTGTGCTAGATGACAGTGAAACAGCATCAATCAGCAGCTCGAGCAGGTCCAGAGACAGCTCCTGCCTTGGGTATGTTCAAGAATTCAGGAAAAGCAATTGTTCTGGGACTCCCAGTGTGCCGTGTATTTGCTGAGCTGGGCTAGGTGAGGGCCATGGCAATCATACTGAAATCTCAGGGTCTTCATAGGATGGAGATTTATTCCCTTGCTCTTCTCAGTGCAATGTGAATTGGGAGGCCCTTCCCATTTTGCACAGAGAGGGAGCTCAGACCTTCCAAAGTCATCGTGCAAAGCAGGCCAGGAGCTCCATACATTGATGTGAAGAACCCCTGGGGCCCAACCCCTCTGCAGAGGAGTCTGGGAGGAGCAGAGGTGCAGGTATCTCTCATGGGTAGTGCATGAATCTCTCTGTCATGGCTGCATCCTCCCATGTCATGCCAGCAGCTAGAGTCCGAAGAGGTGACCAGCCTGAGCTGAGCAGAGTAAGGGAAGCTGGTGGCTACAGAGGCGTCCCTGCCAACTACTGTCCACCATGAACATGAGGCCCTGGTTATGGGCACATGTACAAGACTGGCGGGTGATCCTGTGTTGATGGCATGAGAACCAGCCTCCTGTAAAGTCACAACTGCTGTGGCTGCTATATCCACCTCCAGAACACATGATCTGATCTGGTCTGGTCCTTCAGCCAGCTCCCAGTACCTGAGCAGTCAGGAGGAAAGGGGAAATCCTGGAGAAACTGGAGGGGGAAGGGAGAGATTTATGCCAATAGTAGGGTAGGTTTTGAAGCCCCAGCCATATGTAACATAACCCTGATGGATCAAGAGAGGGAGCAGGAAGAAGCCCTGCCCTTAATGTCTCTCTGAGAGATGTGAAATGTCAGTCTCTCTCCTGATTTCTTTAGCTTATTGGATTGTGTGTTTCTGAATGGGAATTAATTTCAATATGGTACCAACAGGACTCCCCACATTTAAATTCTGGTTACACCAATAAAAAAGCAAAGCTGAGTAGGTTTCCAAAATCTCTAAGTAGGTATCCAAGAATCAAGCTAGTCCAAACTCAACTTTCACAGAAATCTATTAACAAGGGCCAGAGTGATAGTACACCAGGATAGGCATTTATCTTGCCCTTGGGTGACCTGGGTTCCATCCCTGGCACTGCCAGGAGTCAACCCTGGGCACAGAGCCAGAAGTAAGCCCTATGCCCAACCACCTGTGACCTTAAAACAAAAGAAAACAAAAACAACAAACAAACAAGAAATCTGGGAACCATCTTTTTGATGCCTAAGGGGCTGGCACTGATGCAACAGCACATCAGCTGCCAGTCTCAAGAGCTGGTAGGTGGGCAGTGACCCTGAGCTGTCTGGGTCAGACCTCCACTACTAAGGTGCAGCAGCTGATGTGGGAGCCTGTGTGTCCTACTGCTCAGCTCATTGTCCCTCTTCTGTTCATCATCAAAGGCTTCCTGCTGACTCAAAACCCAACCTCTTTTCACTTGGGCTGTTCACCCAAGAACCCCACATCCGGTGTGTCAGGAGGGTTTTCTGGACCCTAGGGTAAACAAAGCCACTATCACCTTTCCTCTCAGCCTACGTTCCTGTGGGTGCACTGAGGTCTGCCAAGTTCCTCAGCCTCGCTCAGGTCTTGTGTGTCTCCCCCTTTCCCACCTGCTCCTCAGGGACACTGAATAAGTTTGAATAATGATTACAGGGGCAGGAGGGATAGTACAGCGGGTTTGGAGTTTGCCTTGCTTGTGACTGACCTGGGTTCAACCCCCGGCACCTCATAGGTCCACTTCTAGCAGGACTTCCCATGTCCTGCTAGAAGTGATTCCCTGAGCACAGTCAGGTGTAATCCCTGAGCATCATCAAGTGTGGCCCAAAAAGCAAACCAAAAATACAGTTCACCTCCCCAGCAGGACTCCTCTGCCTATCTACACCCCTCAGTCTCCCAACATGCATGTTTCTTTCCTTTCCACACCCATCATCAGGGCCAGGGAGTGACTCTGGAGGGAGAGCAGACTTCAACTTGTGTTAATTAAGCCATTTATAAGCCATGTACAGTGGTAGGTGCCAGCTTCAATGTGCTAAGGGTGTTACATGGTCTCTATGTGCGAGGCACTGAGTTTACTCCCAGCATAGCCTGTTCCCTCTCCCCTAACATCATCGAGTACGGCTCCCACAATAACTCAAAAGAAAGAACACTCCCTATGTCTTCACCAAAACCTCCCCATCTGGAGTCCCACCTTGCATATTTTTTCCTATAGGAAACTCAAAGTTAGTATTTAAAGCTATCAAAAACCCTAGAGCCAGAGAGAGATAGTATAGAGGTAAACACTTGCCTTGCATGCGGCCATACCAGGTTTACTCTCCAGCAGTATATATAGGATAAACCTCCAGTTCTGCTTATGGTCCCCCACTTCTTGTCAGGACAATCCCTGAGCCAGGAGGAAACCATGAGTGCTGCTGAGTGTGGCTCAAATCCCGTCCCCCAAAATTCTACATTCCATACCATCTGCACCCTTCACACGTTGATGCTGGCCTCTACCACCAGTGGCTCATATATGGCTTAATTTAGCACAAATTGAAACATCAGTGTGTTATTTTGACCTTTGAAACATCAGAAACCTAAAGACAGGAAGTGGCTTCTCCAAGGTCACAGGTAGAGAATGTGTTAGAACAGGCTAACATAAGAAATCCCAAGGGCGGGGCCAGAGAGATAGTATAGAAGATTCTTGCCTTCTGAAGAAGGTTTGAGGTATTGCTGAGATATGGGTCCCCAGGGGAAAAACACTGCCTGAGAAAGCTGACAGTCTATAAAAGACCTTGTGAATGCTCGTTATCACTCCATCATCTGTAAACTGATGGGCAAGTAACTTTCAAGAGCCCCTTCCCATCTCTTGCTGTACCAGTTCCTAGGGAAAAAGAGACTTGGGCAGATAAAAGGAAGCACTTCAAGAACAAGGCAATGGAATATTCCAGTTTCCTTGTTAACTGCAAAGTTCTTCATCTCTGACTCTCTCTTTCTCCCTCTGTTGAGGTTATCAGCCTGGTCGGGATCTGGAGGATGCCTCAAGGGTTCCTGATTCTTCACCTCTTGACTGTGCCCATATCACCCTGAATGGGCCCAAACTCTCAGATTCCTTACCCCTTGCTGGCCCCAAGGGCTCCGCATGCCTCTCACTATCAAGATGTGGAATCTCTTCCCCTCTTCTTTGATTCAATTAGACAATGTCACTCCCTTTGGCCTCTGAGATGTTAGCAAATGTGACACTATGGAGGCTGGGGGAGGTGCTAAAATGATGGGCTGTGCTGGATTTTGCACCCTGCCCAATCAAGAGAAGTGTCTGACTTAATCTGGAGAGATTGAGAAACATGTAGCCTGTTCCCAACCAGGCCAGCCAAGATCAACCTATGCCCAGAACTAGAAAGAACTTACCCAGGGTGGGGAGCAGGGACTTGCGCCTGATTCATTAATACACTTATGCTGGCAAAGCAACTTGGGTTCATTAAACCATACATTTGAGTGTGAGCCACTGGTGGCACGTGCCACTTCCACATATCTTAAATGAAAATTTTTGTGTGAAGCCACTGAGTAGGGGATGATTCATCCTGCAAAATTTTGGCCATGGACAAATGGCCCAATCGCCAAATAGCACAAAATAGGTGCTCACATGGGATGGCCTCAGCCAACATTCTACCCACCCCAGGGGCCTTCAGTGCAGATTTACTATTCTAGAGATAGTCTGGAAGCACCCTCCATAGTCCTCCTAGATTTTATGGTTCTATCTCATTGTTACTGTGGCTTCAGATTGATTACAGATGCTGACTGCTCAATTTTGATTAAATACTAAATCATAAGCTGCTTACAAAATGCCTGCAAAAAGCTGACATTTATGAAGTCCAATAAACTACTTGTAAGAACAGGAGTGCTAGATTGGGAAGGAAAAAAAAATCTTCCTCCAAACAAACATTGGTTGACAGCAGACAGATGGTCAGAATCCCTTACTTGTAAACTAGAAAAATTAAGATTTGGCAAGGGTTGTCTGAAAATAACTAGCAAACATCAAAGTTTCCCCTTTCTGTGCTGGTGTTTTTCTGGGCCCGACTTCAATATTTTCACAGGCTACTGCACGGGAAAAGGTGTTGTAAGCCTCCGCGCTGCTGGCAAGGGAAAGGCTAAGAAATACCAGCAGAGATTTATAGGAAGCAAGGTTGCCAACATCCCAAAGAGTGCGCTGAGCCGCCAGCCCCGGCACATTCCCATAAATCCCGTAACTCAGCGCCAGGCCTTCCCTTAATCTGCTGAGGTGTGAGGGGGAGAGGCAGGTGGGGTTTTCTAGCTCTCATTTTCCTCTCGGATCAGCTTTCACTGGGGACTGTGAATTCATCGTTCGGGCCTCCAGCGAGCTTAATGGAAAAGGAATCCAGTCTTAAGACCGCAGGGCAGGTCTGCTTTACCTTTGTGCAACCCAGAAATGAGGGTGCAAAGAGAGGCTTTGGCTGTGGCCCAGACAAACCCCACAAATCCAGGAGAGTCGCTCATGTCTCCTTGGCCACTTCATGACACCTCACTCCCAAAAGGTGCAGAGAACCAGTGTGTGCTGTTGACGGGACCTTGTCTTTTTTGGTTCTGTCCCAAGTGCCAACCAGCTGATGGATGTTGTACCCAAGATGGCTGTTCAGGGGGCCCTTGGAGGTGATTTTCTCATAAGTCATGTACTCAGCTCAGACACAAATCTGTGCCTTTACGAATCAGAATCAGTTGCAGCCCCTACTAGGAGAATAGCAGCATCCATAATAGAAAGGTGTAGATTCAGACTTGAGCAGACGACCTGGCCATCTCTGTCTCGCCTCCTCCTTCCTTCACAAGCCCTTAGCCTGATGACTCACCAGGCCTCAGTTTTGGGGAGAAATCACATCAAGCTTGCAGGGTCATGAAGAGAATGACAGGGACAGAGTGTGAGGAGCTGACATGAAGAGTATGTCCTTGCAAGGTATGGCAAGTGCAGTGATTAAGCTAGGCTTGGAGCATCATGAAAAGTACAGGAGATGGTTGGGGGAATGCAGCAAAGGCCTCCTGGAGGAGGCAGTACCTTAGTTTTGAAGGTTGAATAGAAGTTTACCAGCGGAAAAAATAGACCAAAAGAATGGAATGAAAGACCAGGTGAATACATTATTGTCAATTAGCTTGTTTGAGCCCTCTGGAAATGTATGTTTGCTGGACTTTCTATTAGAACACTTAGGGGCACCCTAGCCTGGTGAAGGGCCCATTCTAACCAAGATCACTCAGGCAACTGGGATTATTAGAATCTCTTCACGGTGTCCTTTGAGGACTCTAGCCCACCTCTAAGAACCCAGATCTGAGTCTTTACTTCTCTAGAGGGATGGCCCCACCCTAGGTGTACTTCTGCCTGGAAGTAGAGTCTGACCCCTGCTAACACCTTCCTGTAGCTGGGCCCAACATTCCAGAAGGGCAGACTCAGAGCAGTGTAGCTGCTCCATGAGCCCTTCTGGGAAGTTGATAACTTTGGGATTTTGGCTGACCCATAGGGTGGAGGGTGTGGCCCAGTCTGGGCCCAGCCACACTCTAACCTGCAGCCCCACTGGTGAACAGAGCCCACAGCTGTGTCAGGTCTCTGGCCTCACAGGAACAGAGCCAGTGCTAAGACGATGGAATAGGCGAGGTCAGGGGGAATCCCAAGACCATCTCCCCACAGGGAGCAGTAGATAGATACCACATCTGTGGTCCGCACCCTGAGAGCATTTAGAAGCGAACTGGAAGAACTTCTGCAGGGTTGCCGTGGCGACCTCTTAGCCATGAAGGAGGCACAAACTGGGTGCCCCCAGAAGCACCAGCTGCTCTGACCTGCCCCATGACCTGCTCAGGACTGAGCTCCACGGCACAGCTTCCCCCTGAGCCCACCCAAGGCCTGATTCCTCCTTCCAGGACTCCATATCTCTAATCTTTCCCACTCAAGATTCTGTCTCGAGCTTCCCCAAAGAGCAGAGCTGATTGGAGACAGTGAGTTCAGTGCCCAGTACCCGGCACTGTGTGTATATTTGCTGCCAGCCCTGTCCCCTATCCCCAGTATTGGAGGTCTATAGTGGATATGGATTTGTGGGCCTGAGGTTCTGAGGGTGCCCCAGGATTGATTGATTTATTTGTCAATGTGCCTGAGGGACGGAGAGACTTGGTTCTTGACCAAGCTCAACCTTGCTCAAACTTGATGGCCGCTAGCCTCCATGGCTTCACCTTGACTTGTGAGTTATTTGTCTTTATTAACACACCATGATTTACAAAGGTATTCGTAGCAGATTGTATCTCAGGCATACAGTATCCCGGCAGCAGTTCTACCCACAGCATTGTCCTCCCTCTGCCAGTATTCCCAGGTTCCCTCCCCGCCACCTGCCTTCTTAACAGGCATTTTTAAGTTTCTTTGGTCGTTGTGGTTTGGCTCTTCTGCTCCTGCACTGCTCATTCTGCAGTTTGGATATAGATTTATCCTGCTCCCACCCCCTCGATTTCTTTCCCCCTCTGTCCTTCTCCTTCCTATATTCTGGGGTCAAGGATGATTGCGTTATCCCCCACCCTCTAATACCCAGAATTCCCTTGTCCAGTTATTCTAGAGACAACAGATAAGTGAGATCATCCTGTGTCATCCTGCTTCTTCCATCCTTGTCGTCTTCTGGTGAAAGTCAGCCTTGGTGGGGGGAGACAATGAGCACTTTTCTGTGAGCCCAGTCACCCCCAGTCCCACCTGGATCTCTAAGTCCTGCCTCCTAGAGGCTCAGAGGATAATTAAACACTTCCTTATGATTCACTTTCCGAATCCCTCAGTAACATTCCCTAATTAATCACCCTATGTACTGCATTCCACATTAATTAAATTAAAAGTAATTAAATCTAGGAAATCGAGAATAGTCTAATGAGATTAACACACAGCCAATGACTGTAGCAGAGGTGCCATAGCAATTGGCCCATTTTGGTGTTGAAAAGAGAAAGTTTGATTTATAGATGGGTTGTTGCAGGGAGAAGCAACCATACAAGGTGGGTGAGCCAAGATCATAATCCGAGTGGTGAGATAAATAACAAGAACAGATGCCCTGGTCCTGGGGATTCCCTCAGTCACACTGCGGGTTGGACCCCTGCAGATTCCCTCTGAATTTGGGGCCACTGGACAGGGGAAACGGAGGCAGAAGATAGGTGGCAGAAACCCTGCTGATCCATTCACAGAGCCAGCTACGGAAGTGGGCAAAGGGTGGCTAAAGGCACTGGTCCCCCTCTGCACAGTGCACCCTCTGATACTTACACTCCAGTATGCACTCCACAAAGGATCACGTGCCACCCACTCCTGACACAGCTGTCAGCTGTCAAGCTCTGGGGTGACTCACCCCACTTGCACGTGAACAGGTCAGCTTGCCATATTCTCATAGTGACTGTCAGGAGTGACAGTGGGACCCCCCAGGGCCAGAGACCAAGAGCTCATTCTGCGCTGGAGCACCCAGGAACAGTAAGTAGCAATGTCTTGCCTCACTTCTCCAAAGCCCAAATTCCAGAAAGACATTGTGGAAAGATCCAGATGGTGTGTGTCCAGATGGGGCTGTATGATGGCAGGGGGGACCCTACCCACCTGTGAAGAGAAGCTTAGGAAGGACCCATGTAGGAGGAACATGGAGATACCTGCTCTCTTCCCTGGAGTGGCACCCTGCCCTCAGCATTTGCTGGAACATTCTAGAAAGGAAAGTATGGGGGAGAAAGTTGGCAATGCTTTTTTTTCCCTTTTCTTTCTTTCTTTCTTTCTTTCTTTCTTTCTTTCTTTCTTTCTTTCTTTCTTTCTTTCTTTCTTTCTTTCTTTCTTTCTTTCTTTCTTTCTTTCTTTCTTTCTTTCTTTCTTTCTTTCTTTCTTTCTTTCTTTCTTTCTTTCTTTCTTTCTTTCTTTCTTTCTTTCTTTCTTTCTTTCTTTCTTTCTTTCTTTCTTTCTTTCTTTCTTTCTTTGTTTTTTTTTTTGACTTTTTGGGTCATACCCAGAAATGCTCAGGAATCACTCCTGACCACAGTGGGATGCCGGGAATCAAACCTAGGCATTTGAGTACAAGGCAAATGCCCTCCCCAGTCTCAGTGCTTCTGCTCCCAGAACATGCTGATATCCAGAGGCACATGGGGAAATGTCTCCACAGTTGCCATCTCAGCTTCTGGTGTTTCTTCTAAGTGCCACCAGCTACCTCGAGCCATGTGATTAGTGGAGAGAGGATCCTCGTCTGTTCAGTTTATTACAGAACATGTCATGGAAGTGTTTTCCAGCTAGACTCTAGTCTACAGGTGAGATAAGCCTGTGGCAAACTCCAACCAGGTCCTAGGGATCACTGGGTTTGACAACACAGGACAGGTACCACCAGGGTCCACCGGGAAGCCCAGAGGTCTCTGCTTGTCATTTCCATGCTACCCTTTCCACTTGGACCAAGTCAATGGTTCAGGTGGGACAGGATATCTTAGGGACGTATTGGCTCCACTTTGCAGCCTGGGAAGAAGCCTCAGGCCTTGTAGCATCTGTAACTAGTCTGAGACTCAGACTTGAGTGGGCCAGACTGGAGGAAGGGTCCAGAGTCCCTGGGTCACTGAGGCCAATGACAAATTACTTTCATTTGTTTTTGGGCAGTGCCAAGAATGAAACCCCGATATGCACACATGTGAAGCACGCTCCACCACTGACACCATCCCAGCCCCCAATTCCCTTTCTAAATGGAGAATTCTCAGGGATACACAGGATCAGTTGGTCCTCCATCTTGGGGCCCCCTAGGAGCTGCCACTGGGTGAGGGTTCTGATGGTGCCTCTCATGTGCACACCCCAAAATATCTAACGATGCCCCCAGCAAGGTCATGGAAACCAGTTCTCTCTGGCACCCACGTGTGGTTCCCTAAAATAGTCTTTGTGGTACTCGAGTCCCAGGGGTGACAGACTGCCAGCAGTCTGGGCACAGGATGGTAGCATCCCCAGAGTGGCCCATGCTGGGTCCCCATCACCATTGGCTAACCTGCTCTGCTTGTCAGGCCTCTAGTGAAGGAACCTCACCTGCCTGCCCTTGAGTGACCAACAGGAGGTTTGTGGGGGCTGAGGAAAGACATCAGGGGGTACCTACAATTAGGAGGAAGGAGAAGCCTGCCCCTCTGACTTCTCAATGATGAAGGCACCTGAGAGCAATGTGGGGCCAGAGCTGGATGGACTTGGGCTACTGGGGACAGATCCAATAGCCCAAGGCAGGGGCCACCTGCAGTCATTTGGGAACCAGACCTTGCTTTGGTGCAAATAGAAGTCAAGTTTCATCTATATCCCTCAACTTCCACCTTGGAGAATAAAGAACTGATGGTCACCCTCTCCTACCCTAGGCCTACACCCCTTCTGCCAATTCATTAGGTAAATCACCTCACCCCTACAATCATCAATCATTCTTAGTCCCTGAGTCCAAAAATGACAAGACCATTCCCATCAAACAGAAACACACCGGCTTTTCTATTTAGGCCGGCATGGACCAGGTAAGAAGACTCTGTGTCCTGTTCTGTGTCCTGTTCCGATGATCGAAGTTGACCATAATCAATATCAAATCCCTAAGGGCATAAGCGATAGTAGAGCAGGTAGGGCTCTTGCCTAGCAAAGGCGGACCTGAATTCAATCCCTGGAAACCTATATGGCCCCACTAGGATGATCTTGAGTACAGAGCTAGGAGTAAACCCTGAGCACAACTGGGTGTGGCCCAAAACAAAAGGGGAAAAAATTGGAATCCCTCAGTCCCCTTGGGGCTACTGGGAAAAAAATGAGGGGGCGGTAGAAGTCGGGATGGGAGTTAATTGATGGATGTCTGTGTCTTTACCCACCTAACACTTACTAAGGGCTCATCCAGGTACTTGTCACAGCTTTCAGAAGAAAACAAGGTGGTCCAGGGAGGCAGAGAATGAGGGAGAAAAGACGGCAGTGACACCAAACCAGACCAAGCTCTGCGGAGCCCAACAGAAGCTTTTCCCATGCTCCTGTCCAGTCTCCACACATTCACCCCCAGAGGCCTTCACACTTTCCCCTGGCAGGGCCAGGAAATCTCCCTCTGCAGTCCAGCATCTTTCTGGCAGCTCAACAACCCAAGAGAAGCCATGCCCGGTGGGGAATTGCTCTACCTCCCACCAGAGAGGAGCCAATTGCTGTTTTGAGATAGTTTTATTCCATCTTCCACCCAACCTGTAGTCAAGCAACTCTCCCAGTCTCCCTGCCCACCACTGCTACCGTGCCCATATGCTTCTCACTTAGAAAAGTTCCAGAATGGGCCCAGTTGGCCTGGACCAGCCTTCCAGAGGCCACTTCTCTGGGAAACAAAGGTACACTTCGGACTTTCCAGAGACCCCGCCGCATTGTATCAATGCAGCCTCTGTGACCTGGATTTCTGTAGCTAAATCGATTGGAAGATTGAAGCACCAGGAAAATACTGGGCGTGTTTCTGAGGGTGCAGAGCTGAGGTGCTAACAAAGGGTTGCCTCTTTCATAGACCCACTTGGGTAAAGGGTCCAAATGCATCTTACTGCCACACCCAAACGCCAGCCCTGGTGCAGGCCTGCTTGGGGTTAGAACAGGGCACCTGAATGAGTAACCAAAGCCCCGTTGGGGGCCAGTCTTTGAAGATGACAATGAGATATTATTGGGAGCAGGACAGAGCAGGCAGAAGTATGCCTCGTCTCTTTTAGCACTGAACCAACAGTGAGCTTGACCTTCTCCTCGGAAATTACCCCAACTGCAACTTCCACTGATGCTTTGCCTAATTGGCTTCACTGCTGGGGGAAAACAAGTCATGAAGAGGAATAAAAGCAGCCATTTTCCTAAGATCATCAAAGGCAGAACTGGAGGCCGCACAATGATTTCCAAGGCAATTCAAAATTAACTTCAAATTACCGAGGGCCAGCTCCTCCCTCCGACTGGCTCCCATGTTCCCTCTCTGCCTACTTTGACCTGACTCTGTTCATGAAAGTGCAACTGTTCACAGCCTCCCTGGGCTCCACTTTGAAGCCAGCCCATGTTTTTCCACTTCACCCCTTTACCCTCTGACCAGCAGTTTCCGCCTCCTCCAAAGGAATCAATGAGGAGGCGCAAACACCCACTTCTTCCAAGAAGCAGTTCTCGGCTGCCAACAGCTTCCCAGCCAAGATACTGCTCCTGGGTAGCATTTGACAGAGATTGCCAGCCACTGGCCAGGTAGGGTGTCTCCTGGGGAAGGAGGGAGGTGCTGCCCAGGCACCATGAGTCATTCTGGTGTATTCCTTCAGGAGGGAAGGGAGTGGGAGACGAAGAAGCAGAGCCATGCTGGCGAGAGGGAAGGGAGGGTCCATTTTCCCATGATGCTCTCAAAGCCCACAGTTCTCCATGTGAGTCCCAGGCCCACCTGCTGCCTCTGCCTGGAGGAACTCACTCACTCCCCTTCCCAAAACTTCCTTTTTTTGTGGCTCTCCAGTCCCCCACTCACTTGCTGTCTCCCACCCCTGTTAGGGGGTTCTGAGATTCTAACCCACCTGATTCAGCAGAAGGGAGTGGGGTCTCACTACAAATTGTTCCCACCCCTTTTCCCCTCTAACAAGTGAGACCCATGACAGAAGGGACCCCATTCCACTCCCGGGGGCCAGCGCCCCGACTAATGCCTCTATGTCTTCATCACAGCAGAACCCAATCACAACTTTGCAAATTAGAGACTGGTTTCCTTCAAACATGGGAAAAGCTTGTTTCCTCTCCTCTAATGACCGAGGAAAACACACATGGAATGAATGTTTCTGAACTCATCTCTGTTTCTACTTGCCCCGAGACTGTAGACCAAGAAACCAAATTTCCCTTTAGTGTTGGCCCCAGGGCTGGGCAGCTTCCTGTGCAATTCAGAGTTCAGTGGTGAAGGGGCTGCTTTTCCACTTGCAAGCGGATTCACATGGAGGAGCTGGGCTGAGTTAGAGACCCCTGGTTCCTCTGACCCTACACCAAGTTAGGCTCTCTTGTGGTCAGCATGCACTGCCTGAAAATAATCATGTGAGAACCTCCCTCCAAAGGCAACACCCCATCTCCAGGTCCTTTTGTGCAGAGGAAGCTTTGATCAGTTGTAAGCAACCCCCCAATTTGCTAGGCTGAGGTGGAGTAGGGGGAGCACTGCTCCTCAGTTAAACCAATCTGGGCTCGCTGTTTCCAGTAAGAATAGAGCAAGGGTAGTCAGAAAAGGCCTAACAGAGCTGAGGTTTGAGTGACAAGACCATTCTGTGACACGTGGGTCATGCCAGGCAGAGGCAACTGAGTTTAATGTGTTCAAGGAGTCACAAGAAAGGCAAAGAGGCTCATTGCAGTGGGCCAGGGAAACCCACTGTCAGAGGATCTGGAGGCCAATGCCCTTGATTTGTGGATGATGGCAGAGTCACCAAAGTGAGGGTAGAAAGGGCCATTGGACGCTGCTAAAGGAGCCCAGGGGAAACTGGAATTCTAGATTCAGAGGGGAGAAGAGGGAGGGAAACCCAGAGACTCAGGATCTATTCTGGAAATGGAGCCAATAAATTCAGTTGCCTTCCACCGTCATAGAAATTGTGATGAAGGACAGGGGCAAGAGGCCCAAGGCTGATGCTTATGATTGAGTCTTCAACTGGGTTGCACTGGGAAAACTTGGGGAGGTTGATGATCAAAATGTCTCTCTTTTGTGTGGGCTGTAGCGTGTGGTGACAATCATCACCTCCTCGCCATCATGGAGGGTGCTGAGGGTGCATCCTCCATCAGCCCACAGTGCCGGGATTGGACCCGGGTTGGCTGCTTAAAAAAGCAAGTGTCCTATTGGCTGCCCCATCTCACCAACCCCCAATCTTTGTTTTTATGAAAGCTAGTCAAGTTGTAAGGGTCTAATGATTCAGCCAGGGCTGCCCCATGGTGGCAGGGTAGGGTCATTGAGCCAGGGTTTAAAGAGGTAGAGTAGGAGGCCACTAGGCTAGGTGGGAAAGAGGGATCTGAATGCTTTGCCCCTGGGTTTTCCTCACCTAGGGATGCTGTCCCAGTCCCAGGTCAGCTTCGTGCCCTGCCCTGCTGGCTGTACTCCCCTAATGAGGCCCTCACAAATCATCTCTCTCCAGTCTCCCACACAGCCTGTCTCACAGGCTGGCTCCGAAGCAGAATGTGAGACAGTCATTACATCTCTATCATGGCAACCTCATCTTTTCTGTGAGTCCATTCAGTTTACAGGCTGGAGGATGGGAGCTCTGACAACCCTAAGGACCCAGGCACCTCCCCGCTGCCAGCCTACACTAGCCCTCAGCAACAGCCTCCTGCCTGCCCCAAGCGGGCTGTGAGCTTTATTGTTTTCTGGGTAGTGTTGAACTCAGCCTGGCAGATAGGGAGAGTCCACAGACAACCATCAGACACACCTAGAGTGTGTTTGGAAGCATAACTTTTCTTTTTGGGGTGTGTGTCTAAGTGTGGACATGTGTTTACAAGTTAGTGAATGTGTACATGTGTGTATGAGTCGGTATGTATATGTGTCTATTTGTATAGGAGTGTGGTTAGGTGTACATGTATATGAGCTAGTAGACAGTATGTATTTGTATGAGTGTATGCGTTTGTGTGTAAATGTGTGAGTTAGCATGCATGAGTATGAATGTGAGTGTGTATGTATGGTATGAGTGTGTGTGTGACAAGTCCAAGAGTAATAGAAGACAGAGGGTCCACATGTAACTGAATAGGAGGGCCCTGTACTAGCACACCTGGCCCAGAGGAGCATCAGGCCTCAAGCCCAGTTTTCTGCCCATCCATGTATCCCAGTATGGAGGATATCATCAGCCCAGGGAAGAGGCACCTTTTCCTAATGCTACCCCGGACCCCCCACCCCCCTGGCCTCACAGCCTGACAGGGCGGTTCCACCCAGAGTGCAGGTTTCCTCAGAGGGGGACCTGGTTATCATTCATTTATGTCTTCCAGGCAAGCCTCGATCCCTCCTAGTGGGCAGTTCCCCTAAGCCTGCTGTCCCTCAAGGGCTCCTGAGTGGCAAGACTGGAGCACAGACATTTGCTTCTATTTCTCACACATCCCGCACCACATGCCTTCACCCCAGTAGCCAAGTTGTTTCCTTTTCCTGCCTTATGCTGCTCTCTCAGAACCAGCCATAGCCAGCAGCATCAGCACCATCTGGAGGCCACCCCACTCTGGTGCTTCTGGAGGCTTCTAGGTTCCCACAACCACCATCTTTTTCTTTGTTCCCTGCCCTGTGTGTGAACCCTTTTCTGATCACCTACCCTGCATACTTTACTGGATCAACCAGTAAATTTTAATCTCCATATTAAAATTTTGTGACAACCGTATGTGGCTGCTTACAGACAGACAGTCTTGTGTGACATGGATAAAGCAACCTCCAGCCATTAAGAGCCTCTCAAGGCCAGAGCTCTACATTTGGATCTTAATGTTCATTTATTCATTCAGCCAACATCCACTTCCATTTTGACCCCCCCATGTAGCGTCTGTGTGTGTGTGTGTGTGTGATGAAAGGTTCTTAGAATCTTGCTTTCCTCTAGAGACTAGATCATGAGAGAACACTCAAGAAGCAGGGGGTGGTAATTCCTTTGCCAGCTGGGAATACTCTTCAGGAAGGAGAATTTCTCAGAATCTTCTGGGTTACTGTACAAGTCACTTCCACCTCTCAGAGTTTGGAAACCAACGAGCCTGCACAGGTTTTGGGACCATCTGGGTGCCAGGTGGAAAGGGAAATACCACAAGGACTCAGATATTTGGGCCCTCAGTAGCCCTCAGTGACCCTCAGGGACTCCATGCCCACTCTCAGGCACCTTCTCCATGTCTATAACTTCAGAAGCATCATCTTGGTAAAGTCATATTTGGGGAAGAATTCCCAGACAGTGGTCAAGCCCCATTGGCATTATAACTAAGCCAGTCTGAAACAGTTGTGGCGGAAACATCCCAATGGAAAGTGAGAGTAAGATGGGAGCTCCATCACCCATGATCTTGGGAGTAACCCACAGTGCAAGCAGATTTGATCTCACCACCCCACACAACCCAGTTCCAGGGGTGCACCTGATTTTCCAAGCAAATTGGGGTGATCCAAAGGATGCAGCTATAGAGATGGATGCAGGTAGGGTTAAGGCCATCAGCTAGAGCCTGGCTTTGGCTTGATGACTATTAGAAATGCCATTCTCCAGGCTGGCGAGCACAGCAGGTAAGGTGCTTGCCTTGCCCATAGCCAACCTGGCTTCACTATGTATGGTTTCCTGGGCCCTGCCAGGAGTGATCCCTGAGCATCACCAAGTATAGCCAAAACAAAGAAATGATGCTCTCTTTCTACATGTGATGTTCAAAATGTCAAAAACAAAAGTCTCCATAAGCCAGGCACTGACCTCTGAAACCAAGCTAAGCTGGAAGCAAGAATTCTGGAAACTGGTGCTATGGCAAACTCTGCTTCTCTCTCATCATGGGTGATTGCAGCAGCGGCAGGCAGCTCTTTTGTGATCCTGAGGCTGACCCTGCCCAGAGGAGAAATGAGTGTGTGACCATTTCAGGTCCATACAAACACACCTTTAACATTTTATCCTTTTTTTGTGTTTGTCCCAGCCAAACACTGTGACAGATTTGGGGTTGTGTTTTGGCTTCCATTTCCTCAATTTTCACTCACATGGTTAAAGCGGGGTCAAGAGTGGAAGGGCCCTGTCTGGAATGCCAGAAGCATTCTCAACCTTGTGTCTGTTAGACCAGAGTGCTTCTAATAAACCATAAAACTTCTACTACACTCTCGGCAGTAACGGAGACACAGAAAATGTTTATGGACTGAATTAATTACCCAACATGAATAGGACCAGAGAGCAGGCTGCTGGGGGCAGGCGAAGCAGGCTTGGGAGGCGGGGTGGGGTGTGCAGAGGGGAACAGTGAGATGTATCCCAGAGTTCTGTCTAATTTAGTCACACCCACTCACTGACAGAGCTGAAGTCTTCTTTAAACCTGGTCTTGCTGTGGGAACATCTCTGCTTCCCACCACCCAGAAACAAGGCTCATCCCAAGTGCCTCCTGAAGGTTTTAATCACCAGAACCAAGATAATACAACAAAAATCTTAGACGAATTCAATTAGGCTTGGGGCTGGGCGGTTCTGGCTGTTTAGGCTTCTTTCCTAGTTCTCCAAAATAAGAGACTCTGAAAGGCTGCCCCAGGGCAACAGGAAGATGGGGACCCTAACTTCAGGCTCAGGTTCAAGCAAGGTGGCCTGAGGTGGTGAATGTAGCAAGGCCTATCAGCAAGCCCGGGGTTTAAGGCTGCCCACATCAGTTGTTCTGGGGTGCAATAAGATAAGAGAAGAGCATTCTCCACAGAGCACCGACCGTTCTTACATGTAAAATGACAGGAACACAAACAAGTTCATGGGAACTTATTATCTGAAAAGCTGCAAGAGGCCTATGATCACATGACACACATACAGTATGTATAGGTATTGTGTTATCATGCTTAGACATACATGGAGATATCTATAAACATGTTTCAGCATTGTACAGCATTAGGTCTTCCAGGCGTGATACAGTGTGTCGGGTATATTATGTAACATGCGGACGTTTCAGGGGAGCATCTGGTAATCAAACACATTAATGCTCCTGTAGGGAAACATATAAATATTTACAGTAAATGGAATAATTAAGACCATAAATAACCTCACATCACTTTAGCCCAGAACTTGCCACCTTGTGAGTTATAAAAATCTCTGGGTTGTCAGAGCTTTTACAATTTTAGGCTTGGGACTAAGGGACCCAGGACCTAAAACTGCCCCCACTTCATCAGGCTGTCAGAGAATCTCAGAACATGAAGCCCAACCCCATACTCCCCACCCTGGCGGCACCCAGGAATGCTCACAGAGCACAACATCCCAGTTGGGGGAACTCCGGAGGTTCCTAGAAGACCTGGCTGGGGGCCACTTGCCTACATATTCAGAGCCAGTGTTGGAATCTTTGTATGTGGGCTCTCCTAGCAGGAGAGCTCTCCTATAGCTGGGCTGGCCTACGTTTGCCCCCCCAAGACTATGCTTCCCACCGACCAGGACCATACTGGAAGCAGGGACCACTGGCTCTGCCTGCTACCCTCTGTGCTCTACCGCTCTCCCTCCCTCTAACCATTCTGAACAGAGAAGAACCCATCTTGTTTGCTTCCTTTAACAGAGCTTCCATGCTTTGGGCAAGGTCCTCCCTGCATCTCCTGCTTTCCCTGAACCAGGCCATCAGTGGTGCCTGAGGACCGAGTAGCTCCCAGGGCAAGTGCAGCTGTGGCAAGCATCCCTGATTTGCAGTGGTGAATCTGGAGGGAGGTGGGAAAGGGAAAGTGTCTCCCCGCCCTGCTGAGCTTCCTCCATTCCTCTCTGCCTCCCTTGTCTCTGCCCAGGCCTAACAGCTTCCCCTGCTCCTGCCTGCAGATCAGGGATCTGCTGAGGGGGTCCCTGTTCCTGAGAAAACCCTCGTCTTCCCCTCTCCCACCCATTGGTCTGGTCACTTGGAGCAGCTCACTCTCATCTTCTGCTTTGCTAAGGGACTTCCCTTCATGCAGCCCAAGGAAACGCTTCCAGGTGAGATAGCTTCTGCCATCCTCAAAGTCATGGATTCATTCCATCTGGGGTTTTGTTGGGGCTTCTGGCCACACCCAGTGATGCTCAGGGTGACTCCTGGCTCTGCACTCAGGGATCATTCTTAGTGGTGCTCAGGGGCCCTATGAGATGCTGAAGATTGAACCCAGGAAGGCCCTATGCAAGGACTCCCTGCTGTACTATCACCCCAGTCCTTCCATTCTCCCCACTGTACTATCACCCTGGTTTAATTCTGTATAGAGCCACTCCAAATAATGCTTGGTTGGAGAATGGGGTCATGCGTTGCCAGGGACAGAACTCATGGTCTTTCATTTTCTGAGCATGTTTTCTATCATTTTCACTTTCTTTCCAACAACAGGGGGTGAATTTTGCATTGGGGTGCAAAAGCCCTCTATCTTGCAGCAGATCAGGGAATCAGAGCTTGCAGGAGCTGTGGCCACATCTGGCACAGTGTGTGGGGCAGAGTCAACTGATAGACTGTCTTGGAAGAACCCTCGGACCCCAATTTAAGGCCCACTAGATGCACTCAGGGAACAGCCAGTGAGCAGGGCCTGGTGGAGTGAGGCACCTGGGCCTTACTTAAGGTGGTACTCCGTTATGCCCTCTCCAAGGCCCCTGGTACTTGCACATCACAGAAGGAGTACCACCTTAAGGGTTGCACCCAGGCAAGATTGATTGTTCCTTCTAGTCCTAGATGAGGCAGGAGGCAGGTGCCTTGTCCACCGACTTCCACACTGAGCCCAGCTCTCAGAAGGATGAAAGCTGGCTGAGATGACGTCCACTCTCTTGTGAGCTTCTCCTCTCTAGTGTAATGGCCCAGTCTTTCTCAACATGCATTTCATTGTCTCATAAAGCTGCAACAGCCAGAAACAGAACCTAGAGTCAGTGCTTTTTTAGAAAGGAATTAGGGGTTAACATCAGGACTTAAAAATATACCTGGTGTACATACAAAAACAGGGAGTTAAACCAAACACCTGGAAACTGAATAGTTCACTGCTGAATAACCAGTGGGCCATAAAAGAAATCAAACAGGAAATCCAAAGATTTCCTGGAAACAAATGAAAATGAAGACACCAACTATCAGAACTTGTGAGACACAGCAAAAGCAGTGTTAAGAAGAAAGTTCATAGATCTGCAAGCATTCATCAGGAAAGAAGAGAGGGCCCACATAAATAACCTGACTTCACAGCTCAAAATGTTAGAAAAAGCCCAACAAAAGGAACCCAAACCAGGCAGAAAGAAGGAAATAATAAAACTTAGAGAGGAAATCAATGAGCTGGAACCCAAAAAAACAATCCAAAAGATAAATGAAATCAAGAGCTGGTTCTTTGAAAAAATAAACAAGATCAACAAACCACTGGCAAGACTAGTAAGGACAGGGAAAGAGAGAACCCAAAATAATCAGAATCAGAAATGAAAAGGGGTGGGGCGGAGTGATAGTCCAATGGGTAGGGTGTTTGCCTTGCATGTAGCCGACCGGGTTTGATCCCTCAGCATCCCATATGGTCCCCTGAGCACTGCAGGGGAGTAATTCCTGACTGCAGAGCCAGGAGTAACCCCTGAGCATTGCCGGGTGTGACCCTAAAAGCAAAAAAAAAAATGAAAAGGGGGGCATCACAACACAAACCATAGAAATCCAAAAGATCATCAGAGATTACTTTGAGAGTCTGTATGCCATGAAACATGAGATCTTAGAAGCAATCAATAAATTTCTGAAGTCCTATAACCTCCCACGGCTGAAACAAGACTTGCAATACCTGAATAAGCCTATCACCATCAAGGAAATTGAAACAATAATTAAAAGTCTGCCCAAACACAAAAAAACCACTAGTGAATCCTGATGGATTCACTAGTGGAATCTACCAAGCCTGTAAGGAGGACCTACTCCCAGTCTTTTTCAAGTTCTTCCAGGAAATAGAAGAAACAGAAACACTCCCAAACATCTTCTATGAGGCACATATGACCCTGATACCCAAAGCAGAAAGAGATAACACAAAGAAAGAAAACTACAGACCGATCTCCCTGATGAACACAGATGCTAAGATCTTCAACAAAATACTAGCAAACAGAATCCAAAGAGTCATCAAAAAGTTATACATCATGACCAAGTAGGATTCATTCCGGGAATGCAAGGATGGCTCAATATTCGCAAGTCAATCAACATAATACATCCTATCAATAAGAGAAAAAAATAAAACCATATGATCATATCAATAGACACAGAGAAAGCATTTGACAAGATCCAGCACCCATTCATGATTAAAACCCTCCCAAAAATGGGAATTGAAGGAACCTTCCTCCAAGATAGTCAAAGCCATCTACCAAAAGCCTATAGCAAGTATCATCTCAACGGGAAAAAATTCAAAGCCTTCCCCTAATATCAGGGACAAGATAAGTTGCCCACTCTCACCTCTTTTATTCAATATAGTACTGGAAGTACTTGCCATAGCAATCAGAGAAAAAGGACATTAAGGGCACTCAGATAGGCAAGGAAGAAGTCAAGCTATCACTATTCGCAAATGAAATGATATTATACCTAGAGAACCCTAAAATCTCTACAAAAAAACTCCTAGAAACAATAGATGCTTATAGTAGAGTGGTAGGGTACAAAATCAATACCCAAAAGTTGGTGGCTTTCCTATATACAAACAATGAAAGAGAAGAAAGGGATATTAAGAAAACGATTCCATTCACAATTGTACCACAGAAAATCAAATACCTAGGAATCAGCTTAACAAAGTGTGTAAAGGAACTGTACAAAGAAAACTACAAGACACTGCTACAAGAAATAAAAGAGGACATAAGGAAATGGAAACACATTCCTTGTTCATGGATGGGGAGAATCAACATTGTCAAAATGGTAATACTCTTTAGAGCTTTGTACAGATTCAATGTGATCCCCTATAAGGGTACCCATGACATTCTTCAAAGAAATTGACCAAACACTCCTGGAATTAGTATGGAATTATAAACCCCCACAGAGAGCTAAAGGCAATCCTTGGCAAAAAGAAGATGGGAGGCATCACCTTTCCCTACTTCAAACTGTACTATAAAGCAGTAGTAATTAAAACAGTGTAGTATCACTTGTCTTCCTATTGATCATAGATTTGCTCAAGCGGGCACCAGTAGGGATCTCCATATGTCCTGTCACATGCTAGTGTAACCTAGGGCATCTGCTTGCTCCAGGAACATAAAGAGATTCAAACCATTCCATCAAGTCATGGGAATGTAATTGTTACTGGTATTTGGCATATCAAATACAACACAGGTAGCTTGCCATGCTTTGCCGCACGGGTGGGATTGTACATGTAGTATTGGAATAAAAACAGACCTGTGGACCTATGGAATAGAATCGAGTATCCTGACACCCATCCTCAAACACATGATCATCTAATTTTTTGATAAAGGTGCAAGGAGTCCAACATGGAACAAGGGAAAAACCTCTTCAACAAGTGATGCTGGGAAAACTGGCCAGCTACGTGTAAGATAATGGATTTGGACCTCTGTCTAACACCATGTACAAAAGTCAGATCAAAATGGATTAAAGAACTCAATATCAGAGTTGAATCCATAAAGTACATTGAAGAAAATATAGAAAAAAACCCTCCACAACATTGAAGCTAAAGACATCTTCAAAGCTGAAACACCACTAACAAAGCAACTGAAGCAAAGATAAACATATGGGACTACATGAAACTAAAAAGTTTCTGAACCTCAAAAGAAACAGTGACCAAGATGCAGAGACAGTCCACAGAATGGCAAAGAAAATTAATCCAATACCCAACAGATAAGGGGTTGATATCCAGGATATATCAGGCACTGGTAGAACATTACAAGAAGAAACAGCCAACCCCATCAAAAAAAGAGGAGAAAAAAATTAACAGAAACTTTGACAAAGAAGAAATTCGAATGGCCAAAAGGCATATTAAAAAATGCTTATCATCATTAATCATCGGAGAGATGCAAATCAAAACAACAATGAGATATCATCTCATACCACAGAGAGTGATACATATCCAAAAGAGTAAGAACAACAAGTGCTGGCGTGGATGTGGGGAAAAGAGGACTCTCATCCATTGTTGGTGGGAATGTTGACTGGTGCAGCCTTTTTGGAAAACAATATGGACATTCCTCCAAAAGACTAGAAATTGAGCTCCCTTTTGACCCAGCCATACCACTCTTGGGAATATACCCTGGGAAGCCAAAAACACACAGCAAAAACATCATCTGCACCTTTATATTTATAGCATCACTATTCACAATAGCCAGAATCTGAAAACTACCAGAGTGCCCGAGAACTGATGACTGGATAAAGAAACTGTGGTACATCTACACAATGGAATACTATGCAACTGTTAGGAAAAGTGAAGTTATGAAATTTGCCTATAAATGGATGGACATGGAGAGGATCATGTGGAAATTAGCCAGAATGAAAAAGACAGATATAGAATGACTGCATTTATTTGCATGACATAGATATATACACATATTATGATACCAATATCCAAAGTCAGGTGAAACGTGGATCAGGGGGTCTATCAAAGGTGAAAAATAACACAAACGTGTGGGAGTCAGAGGTTAGATAAGACTGAGAAGGGAACAGAGTGCTAATAATTGTTGAAAATGCTAATACCAACCTAAACTGAGCATTAAATATAGGCAGCAAGATACACATGATGACCTCTAAATGTATGTATTGCAATACACAATGTGTAAGAGAAGGAAGAGAGAAGAGAGAAAAGAGAAAGAGAAAAAGAGAAAGAAACTGGCCATAGAGGCAGACTAGGGGAAGGGGAGGGAAACAGGGGCGTTGGTGGTGGGAAATGGGCACTGGTGGAGGGATGGTTGCTGGAACACTGTAAGACGTAACCCAAACACAAGCATCTTTGTAATTGTATATCTTATGATGGTATAATAAAAATATTAAATTTTATCACTATCACTATCTTCCCGTTCATCATCAATTTGCTTGAGCGGGCTCCATTAACATCGCCATATGTCCTGTCTCATGCTAGTAGAGCCCAAGGGCATCTGCTCACTCCGGGAAAATAAAGAGCCTCAAACCATTATATTAGGTCATGGGAATGACCTAACATAATGTACTGGTATTTGGCATATCAAATATGACACGGGCAGCTTGCCAGGCTTGCCGTGTGAGTGGCATACTCTTGTAGTCACCTCTAAATACAGCATTTATTGATGAACCGCATGGCTGCAAGTGGCCGTGCGGCGAGGCTATGATAGGCTCGTCTGCTGGATGGAGTTCTGACGAGAGGGAGATCCGGATGTGAAAACCGGCGGCCCTCATGGAGTGGGGGTCGTCTGGCTTATTGTGAGGCTCTGCTGGAGTGGCGGGCCAGGGCTAGAACCCTGCCATCCCTCCTGGGCACCTCGTGAGCGGCTGGGCACAGGGAGAGCTGGTAGCCGCTCTGCCCCATGTCTGTGAGTCTCTGGATCAGCATACCTGGGCCGGATTGAAAAAAAAACTGCTATAGGGTGGGTGTCGATGATCCAGCCTGTGGTAGGCTGTCTGCTGGATGGACTTCTGGGCCTGCTCGGGTTCGATCCTCGGCATCCCATATGGTCCCCTGAGCACCACCAGGGAGTAATTCCCTGAGTGCAGAGTCAGGAGTAACCCTGAGCACCGCCGGGTGTGACCCAAAAAAGCAAAATATATATAATTAAAAAATAAAATAAAAATATACCTGGTGAGGGGCAGGGTGTGGAGGGGTTGCAGATGGGTCAGCAAAGTCTCTTTCACACCCCAGAACTGGCCCTCCAAAGGAGCTGCTGCCTGTGACCCAAGACCGAGGAGCAGGGTCGCCGACCAGTTCCCCTGCTTTTATCAAGTGCTTCAGGGCTGGAGATTGTGGCACAGGGAGTAACAGGTGAGCTCCATATCTGCCCACCTCATCTTTCCATGGGAATCAGTCCAAAGCAACAGGAAGGGCCCCTGGGCTTGCATAAACTCTGCTGCCAGACCTCCACCTGGTTGCATCTCATGGGGGGGATGCAAGACTCACAGTCAGGATGCCAACTGCCAGGCAGTTTGGGGAGATGCCATGGTCCTCCTTGCAACTCCTGCCTTTCATGAGAACACAGAAGAGGCGAGAAGGCCTAGCAGAGGCCAGTGAAGAGAAGCAAAGAGAACCAACTTCTTTCCTGAAGTGAAGATGCTGCCCAGTGCAGACTAACTGGGGAAGAACCCTCACTACACAGCCCTACCTCTGCAGGTCTGGTCACACTTGGGAAGGCTGGGAAACACCTAGTATTTGGGTGTCCACAGAAGAATTAAGCAGCCCCAGCATCACGAGTTTTAGGATTAGGACATGTTTCCCTTTGCCCCATCCAAGCCTCTGGAATCCCGAGCAAATGAAATTTCAACTATGTGATCCATCACAAGCATTTGCTTCCCTCTGACTGCCAGGCCCGCCCCTGCCTCTGCCTTTGGAATCTGTCCTGAGTGAATTCCTGATTTGCTTTGCAGAAGCTTGGCTTTGTGTTCCCTAAGTGCTTTTCCAGGCTCTTGGGCACCATGATTTGGAAGGAGGTTGGCATCTGGGCCAATCATTAAGTGGTTGGGATGTCAGCCAGAACACCCTTGGCCCTTTAAAATTCATCTCAGATGACCTTTCAGTACCTGTATTGCAAATCATAGTGCCCAGAAGGGGAGGGAGGAGGGAGAGGAGAGAGAGAGAGAGAGAGAGATTGAGAGGAAAAGTGACTGCCAGAGAGGCAGGTTGGGGTGGTGGGTGGGATGGATTTGGCAGGAGGGAAACTGGGGACATTAGTGGTGGGAAATGTTCACTAGTGAAGGGACAGGTGTTGGAACATTATATCACTGAAACCTTATCATGAACAACTTTGTAATTGTGTATCTCACGCTGATACAATTTTTTAAAAATAAAATAAAATTCCTATGACGGCATCAACATCCTGGAGCCCGTGTGTTCTGGGTGTATTGAATCCCCCACACTTTCCAAGTGTGAGTTTACAGCCCCAGCTTGGCCTCCACCTCAGCACCCCCACAGATAGCTCTGTGAGTGTTTCTTCCCAATGTGCCAGTCAGCTCACCAGAACAGGCACTGGCCCGAAAGATGCCCTAATATGGTTCTGAGCACAGCACACCACAAATACGCCCCGCTTGATCTCTCTCTCTCTCTCTCTCTCTCTCTCTCTCTCTCTCTCTCTCTCCTTTCTCTCTCTCTGTCTTCACTTAGAAAAGTGCCAAATTAGCTTTGAACCCCTGATTCAAATTAGCTTTGAACCCCTGATCTTCCTCCCATGCCCTCCACATTCACCATGGGGTCTGCAGTCTGTAAAGAATCTCTGTTTTGCCTCTTTTCCAGGACTCCCTTGCTCTCACTCTGTGTCTTCTTCGTCATTTGTTTTTGTCCTGTTCCCCCACCTCAGGAGCCAGAGTGAAACAGGAGCCCATCTTCATCAGTAGGCCAGCTTGTTATCTGGGGTCCTGCTGACAAATTTGCCTGCAGAGTCTCTCTCAGCAGTGCTGTGACTCACAGAGGAAATTTCTCAAGGCCCGCGCCTGTTCTGTGACATTCATTTCAGTGCCAGCTGCCAAGACAGTAGGTGTTCTGCCTCATTACACAAGTGTACAAAGTTATATATGGATATAAATATTTTACATAGAGCCATAAAATCATGTATCTCCATGTCTTCATTCATAGACAAACTGCTCAGAATTTCTTTGGGTCAGTAATTAAAATGGTGGGCACAGAGCTTCATAAAACTTTGAAGTGATTCCTCTCCCCCCCACCCTTCAGTCTCTGTGGCTTTACCCTACCCTGTGGGGCAGC
The DNA here is from genome assembly GCA_021461705.1 of Cryptotis parvus. Lineage (NCBI taxonomy): Eukaryota > Metazoa > Chordata > Mammalia > Eulipotyphla > Soricidae > Cryptotis > Cryptotis parvus. The sequence goes on along the minus strand of JAJIBD010007578.1, from coordinate 25,791 downwards.
TCTGAGCCCGGGTATGCCAACAGCTCAAGGGGATGGGAACTCCACAGTAGTCTTCACGAATGGCCATCAGGACATCAGGGCCTGGCTCTATGTGTGTTCTTGTGTGCCCCTATGTCCCTCATTGGCTAGTGACCTGTGTGGTTTTTTTTTTTGAGATGCTTCTGTCATTGTTTTGTGAGTGTGTTTGTGTGAACCATATTATGGTGAAAGATGACAGTCTCCATACCCTCTCCATACTGCCCCCCATCCCCCGCAACTCCTGGTTCACATGAACTTCCAAACCAAGAACCACCTCCCAAGCTGCTCAGCACTGTGGAACTTTGGGCCTAACTTATGGGTTTCCCTGAGCACCCTGGTGCATTTAATAGCATTGGTGGCCTTGCCCTGCTGCCTGGGACAGCACCCATTAGTTTCAGTCAAAACAACCAAAGAAGACTCCAGACTTTGCCTATCTGAAAAGCAAAATTGGACCCCCACTGGGAGCGAGCGCTTTGGTCTATATAGATGCTTGTTGTATACACAGGAATATATACTCCACACAAACAATGAAATATTTATATGTCCTTATTTTCGGTTGGCATCTGGTCTAAACTTTTCATTCAATCAGCATATGTACAAAACAGAAATGTGACATATTTTCCTCCTTTTCTCTTAAAAATTAATGTCATCTGTGATAATAGTGACATTTGCAGTGATTAAATAATTATAATAGTCTTATATTTTCTGTACAGTTTGGCATATGCTTAGTCCAGAGATGAGAGAGAAATATTTGGGATCCTTACTTTGCCTCCCCTGTCCTTGTCCCCACATGTCCTTACTCCTTCAGCTTCTGAGAACTCTGGTGGACAGATGCCCACCTCCCTGCAGGTGCCAACACCTTGTCCATAGTTTTTCCTCATTCCCTGGGAAAACCATTTCCAAAAAAAGAGAAAAAATACAAGCTGAGGGCTACTCAATTCCCAATTACAGATTACTTGCTAAGCAATGTAGCCTGCTGGTCAGCTAGGCCAGGCTCTGATGCAGAAACAAACCTGGCTGATCTTTGAGACATCCAAAGTTGTTTTGCTTTTCGCACTTCTTGGCCATTCCAGGTCACATGCTATTGCTGTCATCTCATTCTGGGGCCCGAATCAATCATGCCACTGCCATGGCAAACACAAAAGAAATACACACCAGCTCTAAATGTGTATGCCCTCAGTGGATATCACCTCTGCTCACATTTCACTAGCCAAATTAAAATGCACATGGCTCCTGACGTCCAGAGCAAGAACACCTCCTGCAGGAAGGTCACGAGGGCACTGATGGCCAAGAACATGCACCCCAGAACTCACACCTGACCTGCCCCACTGAGATGTCTTATGCTGGGCTTCTCACCACACCTTCCCCCTGCCCGTCACTATAACATCCTCTTCGTTATTCACTTCTCATGTCCACACATCTCCTTCTTCTGTTCCACTCTTGGTAGAACTGATTTTCCATCTCTCTTTGGTCCTTTAAGCAGTCATCTCATGGCCACCACCACCTAAGTTTTCATCAAAGATCATCAGGAAATGGTTTTCAAATATACACCACCACCAATATATTTGATATATGCCAAATACCAGTAACAATTATAGACCTCATTCCGGAATGGATTGGGGCTCTTTATGTTCCTGGAGCAAGCAGATGCCTTGGGCTCTACTAGCATGAGACAGGACATATGGAGATGTTACTGGGGCCCGCTCGAGCAAATCGATGATGAACGGGAAGACAGTGATACAGTGATACACCACCACCAAAAACACTGCCAACCAGTCTTTCCTGAAGTCACATGGATCATTTTCAAGAGACTGGACTCCAGGACTTTCTTCCATGGAGCTGTTTGGGTCCACAGGTTTAGGGCAACAGAGCAAAGGGTTGGAGGTTATGCCTGACCCCAGTTAGATCCTTGACACTACACTGCTATTGGTTGGTCTTGGTGGCCAAGCACCACAAACGTGAGGTTTGCTTTGTCAGATTGAGTATTGCAAGGAATGAACCCAAGATCCCTGGGCCCTTCTAGGGGAGCACGCCTCCCAAAAAATGTAGTCCACTGTGTGTTCTCTAAACCATAGTGCTATTGAGGAGCTGAATGATTATTTGGGAAAGGAGGTGTCTTGTGTATTGTTCCTGGATGCCTCTTCCCAAGATCCCAGTAACACGAAGTTATGATGACCAGTCTCCAGACCTTGCCAGTGACACCTGAGGAGATGGGACAAGGTGGAGATTCACCTGCCTCCAGCAGCCCCAGCCCACAGCTGCTCCTGTGTCTTGTTCACAGACCCAACATGAGTGATTGAACTCAGTGCCCTGATGTTGGTTCACAAAGGGGTGCCAGGCTCTGGTTCCACCCCAAACTGCTGCTGAGCACCAGAGGAATGTCACTGATCGAGCATCTTCATCTCACCCCGGCCAGATGGCAGCTGCAGGTACAGAACTAGGTCTAGCATAATGTCCCTTTCCAGCTCCAGGGAGCAAACCCAGGGGTTCTCTCTGAAAAGCCTGTTCAGAGGTCCAGAGAAGTGGAACCATAGGCTGAAACAGTGAGACCAAGCAAACCGCGCTGTCTCATGTCTGTACCCTCTCTCATAAGCTTATACATCGATGTCATACGGAGAATGTCCTGAGAGGTGATGTCCTCGGGAGGGGTGCATTGAGGAAAGTGAGGTTCACAAATGACAGATATTAGCCTGCACAACAATTAAACAGCAGCACTGGGACTAGAAGCAGATTCTCCAACTCTAAAGTTGGTTCTTCCTGGGCCCAGATCCCTAGTACAGCAGGTAGGACCTTTACTTACATGTGGCCAATCTGGGCTCAGTCCCCAGCACTACATGTGATCTCCTTAGTGCACCAGGAATGATCCCTGAGGCTCAGCCCAGGTGTGGTCAAACACATACACACACACACAAAGGTTCCCAGGACCAAGACCACGACATATGCTTTGGCAAAGGAACTTTCATGTCAAGAAAAGTTAGGACAGGGCTGGAGGCGATAGCACAGTGGGCAGGGCGTTTGCCTTTCATGTGACGGACCCAGGTTCGATCCCCAGCATCCCATATGGTTCCCTGAGCACTGCCAGGAGTAATTCCTGAGTGCAGAGCCAGGAGTAACCCCTGAGTATGGCTGGTTGTGACCCAAAAATAAAATAAAGAAATGAGAAGTCAATACTATTACGTGGGTTGCAAGAGCCAAAGAGAAAGCCGGCTCCTTTCTCCTTTCATTCATTCGACTTCCTTTCCCTCTGGTGGTGTTGCAATGCTCAGAAATTCTGTGCATGCTTGGCTGGGGTGCTCCCCGGATCCCTCACTTTAGCTCCATTGTCAGGGAGTCACACTCCTGCCAACTACAGTCCTTACCAAACTCACACCCTCTTCAGGTGGGGCTTGCACATGCCTGGTAGTGGTGTGACTGAAAATTGGTAGCAGTGACGGGTATCAAAGAGGGCAGCCTGAGGGATGGTGCGTGGCTCTGAAACCCAGGGATCAAACCTTGTGCTTGCAAGGTGATTCTTTCACCCCAGAGTCCTCTCCCAAAATAGATTTTTCATTTGATGGTGGAGGTCAAAGCTTCAAAATTCAGGGTTTTTTTTTTACTTAAAGGAAATGGCTTGTTTCATTCTAAACACTGATTTCTGGCATATGAAACAACTCTGGGAAGAAATCGGAGTGTGAGGAAACGGTGGGACACATGGGACAGGAGAGATGGGAATTCAACTGACTTGCTGTCCCATCTCCCAGACCAGCCACAGATCAGTCGGGGTGGGCGGAAGTGGGAAAGGCTAGAGGCAGAGAGAGAAAAAGGACACGGGGAGAAATAGTCATTTTGCTGAGTCCTCTGAAGGCACCAAGCTCAGTGGAAGAGAAAGTAACAGGCAGAAATCTCCATTGAGAAATGAGAAGAGGAAACAAGATGCTGACAAGCTTTTCTGAGGGTCACCTGTACAGGGAAGAGTCCTGGGTGTATGGCTCTGGAGACTCTGATATCAGGAAAAGCAAGACTCTTGTCAGCCTGTTCAGGAGAACAGCTTCGTGAAGGGCAGTCTCCTGGGAACTCCACGTCAGCAGAGGAATCCTATAGGATCAGATGAGAGCAGTCACATCCTGGCCCATGTCAATAAAGAAGGGAGCAGCTGTCCAAAGACCAGACTGAATGGTGATATCAGCAGATTCCTATGGGACTTATGAGTAATTGCACTCGGTGCAGCCATGGATGGCAGCAGGAATGGTGAACCATGTCCCACAAAGATACAGACTCGTTCTAATTGGACCAGTCCATGTCACATGTCTAAGCCCACTGAACCAATCACCATGGCTGGACGAGGGCATGTATGTTATGACTGGATCCGATTTGAGAGTTATGGGCGCTCTCCTAAAAGACAGACGTCTATACTTGTGCACCAGATTCCTGGGGAAATGTACAGCCCTAAATAAAAGTAGCCCTAAATAAAAGAGAAGAGGGGGTGAATGTTAGTGGGAAGCGTGCACTAAAGCAGGTTTTTGAAAAGCTTTCTAGGAGAATGCAAGAATTGTGGCTGTAAGCATTTGCATAGTCTCATCGTTCTCCCTGGCTCAGGGAAACAGGAGCAGGGGAAGCGGATGGGAAACACACAACACACATACACACATTCACGCACACACACACACATACACACGTAGCAATTGCCCAGGTGAAAGACTCTATTCCTGTCTAAGCCTGAACTTGGGGGCGGGTGCGCCTAGGCTCAAAACACATTTGCCATCCTCTGATTTTGGAAGTCAGGGTCTATAACCACAAAGGTCAGAGTGTCTCTGGGTGTCAGAAACACCCAGGTGGCACCCCACATCCAGCTGTTGACATGACATCACCCCACACCACTTGGTTAAAGAGGCAGTGTCATTATCAGTGACATTCAGGGAGACAGATCACAAAATGGGGTGCCTAATGGTAAATGGCATAGTCGTGGAGGCAGGTGGTTCAGTGCTTCTTTTGAGTCACTGTCCCAGCCTCTGTCCTCTGTTCATGCCTGTCCAGCACATGTCCCAGACCTGGACAGACCAGCGGTCCCGCAACCCTGGTGGAGACATGGCATAATGTTGCCAGAAACAGCTTCTGAGCCCAGGGCTTCTCTCGAGAGTCTGAACATACATCTTCTTACAGGAAGGAACAGGTCAGGTCCTTCTGCTATGGAATCAAAGCGTTGCTATGTTGGAGTTGTGCGGGAAGTGATGAACAGAGGAAGCTCTTCTCTTCCTTTCCTATTTTCCTGTTACCCTGCTATGTGAGCTCTGGGTCCTGTCAGAAACACCTCTCAGGCTCTCACCAGCCCCAGTGCTTTCATTTGCAAAGATCCCAGGAGGCATAATGAAGCTTGAGAAGTGTTTCTCCATTCTGGAACAACAGAGGGGAGGGCACTAGCCTTGCATGTGGTTGACCCAAGCTGAATTCCCAGAACCATATATGGTGTCCTGAGCACTTTCAGGAGTAATTCCCTGAGTGCAGAGTCAGGAGTAACCCTTGAGCATCGCCAGGTGTGAACCCCCAAAAATAAAATTAAATGTCATTCTGCACACTTACTGAGCATGCAGACCTTTGTGGCTTCACTCGCTCTGCACTTTGCTGCTACTGTAAACACTCTGATTCTTGTTATTGTGGGTTAACAGTAGGGAGTTCCTCAAAGTTACTCAATCCTATGGGTACAAAGATGCTCCTGACAGTACCAGAGAGATGGTACAATAAGCCCAGCACTGGCCTCACACACAGCCTGCCCAGGTTTCATTTCCCAAACCCCATTTGATCTCCCAAATTTCTCCAGGAGTGATCCCTTCTTATAGGATCCCTTTGTGCCAAGAGTAATCCCTGAGCATAGCCATGTGTGACCCCCAAACAAAAAGTAATTAAAAAACTTTTTTTTCAGATACTGCTAGTTTTTAAGTCTGCAAGGAGGCCAGTAGGGCAGGAAAACCATGACACTTGTGCAATGGCCAGAGAAGGGACCACAGGATCTGGGACATTCATGCTTTCATTCTTGCCCCACTGCCTAAGGCACCACACCTGCTTGCTTCCCCCGAAACACCATGTTTGTAAACAAATACATATGTGGGCCCCTAGAGGGATGGCAGAAGGGACTCAGCACCTGCTCAATGAGATGGTCTTACTCCAGGGACGGTTCCTGGAGCACCACTTCATACTACCTGGGAATATGGTTAAGGAATCTCTGTCCTAGATCAGAGGACACCTGCCTCAATGTCATTTGTCACTCTTTACAAATCAATTTAATTCATATTAAATAGATGGCAGTCTCATCTATTTGCGGACAAATGGTAAAATATTCGGCTTTCTTTCCTCCTTCTTGATCAAATGTCTACACACATTATAGTGAAGAGCAGATAGGGGGTCAGACAGAGCATGCTGGACAATATAAAAGGGAAGAAAAGAGCTTCCTCTGCTCAGAATATCTCGCAAAACTCCAATGATAGGAACGCTTTGATTCCACAGCAGGGATGGTGAGCGCCTACCCCGTAAGTCTGCTTCGTGCAGAGAAGTGTAGATATTGCTTGGGGTGGATTGGTGGACTCAGACCCATAGGACCATATGTGCTATCACCAAAATAAAAAAAAATTAAAATTAAAAACAAAGTTTCATGCCCCCTCCCCACCTTATATTTTTTGTCGGTGGGATTTAACATAAAATCCTGCTGACCCAGCTGGAATGGGGATCTGAAGCCGGCATCAGATCTCCGAGCGCCATATTTTTTGACTTGCAAATTCCTTCCAAGAATAGCTGGGTGTCCTTATTAAGCCCGGCTTGTGATGCAGTCAACGCAGAGCCGTCTGCTCTGGCACTGTATAATTCATGGATTTGCCTTATGAAGTCGGGCGGGCTGGGAAGCATGGGTAGCCTGTGAACCTTGGCTGATGCCTCCGTTCTTCTGATAAGGAACATGGAGAAGGCTGCAACTGCCTCAGCTCTGGAGTCAGTCCCATAGGGGCATGAGACTATCTTTCTTTAGCCGGGTCCAAGCCCACCTGTCCACACTGACTTGAAGTCAGGAATTTGAGAAAAGAGAAACTTCTTCCCATCTTTTCTTGACCAGACCAGCTACCAGCTCAGGAAACCAGCCTGCCAGCATATGGAATTTTTTTGGGGAGGAGGATGGACCCACATCCAACTGTGATCAGGGCTTACCCCTGGCTGTGTGCTCAGGGATCACTCCTGATGGTGCTCAGGGGACTATATGGGGTGCCAGGGCTCACAACCAGGTTGATAGCATGAAAGGCAATTGTCCTGCCTTCTGTGCTATGTCTCTGAGCGCAGCCCAAACTCCAATGGAATTTGGAATGGACTCTAATGCTCGTGAGAAAAGATGGCTGTGACCATTCCCCGAGTTCCTATATCAGGAGCTCTGCCAACCTGCAAGGCGCTAGGCCAAGCATACCTCACCCAGCTCCTCATCTAGGCCACAGCATAGCAGAATCACTCTCTCTGGAAAAATGCAGCAAAACTAGCCCTAGACTGGCCTAGAACTTGGCTTACATCCCAGCACATGTCTACAGGTTCCAAATCCTAGGATTTTCTCTCTTTATTTTAGCAGGAGTGGTTGGGCCACACCTGACAGTGCTTAGGGCCTAATCCCAGCTCTGGGGTCTCTCCCAGTGGTGCTGGTAAACAGGCATTACCGAGAATGGCCCTAGGCCCTCTGCACGCATAAAACTGGTGCTCAGTCATTGAGTTCTCTGTCTCTCTGTCTCTCTCTCTCTCGATGTCTCTGTTTTTCTGTTCTCTGTCTCCGTCTCTACACACTGCCCCTCTCTCAGCCCAAGACTGTGATGTTTGATGTGTATGGCTCCCAGACAGCACATGTCACCCCCAGGGCAGGACATGACAGTCAGCACATGGAGAGAAAGAAATCAGCATATTTATATGGTAGAAAGCTCATCTAACACATCTGGGGCCAGAGAGATAGTACAGTAAGTAGGGTGCTTGCTTTGCCTTCCACAGAGCCAATCCCGGGTCTATCCCAGCACCACACAGTTCCCTGAGCCCCACTGAGAGTGAGTCCTGAGAACAGACAGGTGTCAGCCTTGAGCACAGAGAGGGCGTCAGCCCTGAGCACAGACAGGCATCAGCCTTGAGCACAGACAGGCATCAGCCCTGAGCACAGTCGGCTGTGCTCCTCCCCTCAAATTCTATTTACCCATTTCATTGTAGACATAATGTACTATTAATGTGAATGTGTATCATGAACAAATCCTTATACATATTTTGGTGTCTGTAGGATTTTTTGTCTTGCCTGGAAGATAGAAATGGAGAAGTTTATTTATTTTTTACTTTATTTTTTACCACTGTGAGATACACAGTTATAAAGCTATTCATCTTTGGGTTTCAGTCATACAGTGTTCCAGCACCCATCCCTCCACCAGTGCACATTTCCCACCACCAGTGTCCCCTGATTCCCTCCCTCCCCCAGCCTGCCTCTATAGCAGGCACTTTTCCTCTCTCTATCTCTTTCTCCATTATCTTACCGTAAATACACTTAGAGGTTATCATATATATATGATATATATACATATATGTGTATATGTATATATCATATATATACATATATATCATATACATACATATGATATATATAATATACATATATATATCCCTTTGCCTATGTTCAATGCTCAGTTCTAGCCTGGCATTACCATTTCCAGCAATTGTTAGCACATTGATCCCTTCTCTGTCTTACCTAGCCTGTGACTCCAGAAATGAAGAAGTTTATGGTCCTCTGCTCACAATTGTGCTTCAGGCAGGTTTGTTCTCCTCAGGCAGAATTTTTCTGAGGTGGGACCCCATTAGCACCCTGCAGGATCAGCAAGCTGGACTTCTCTGGCCTGTTCCCCACCAGCTTAGGAAATAGGGACAAAGAGTTGTAGAGTCCAAAGTCCACACTCTTTCCCACGCTGACCTCCCCACTCATCAGCAGGAGAGACCTTATCACAGGGTCTTGCCCCCTCCACGGGGGTGGCCAAAGTCAGGAGCCAGAGACTCTGGTCCTAGGTGGACACGTGTCCCTGGACCCCACTCATTTCACAAGTCTGCCCCAATCTCAGAACAGAAGGACTCTTCTCCAGTCAGCAGCTCTGCCCTAGTTGGGGGACATCATTGAGGGTGTGCAGTGGCCCCGGACAAGTAGAACTTTCTATATAAACTGACTTATTATCCAGGACCCAGTTGGGCAGGATAACTGGGGTCCCTATTTAAGAAGTCCCCTCAGAACTGGACACAGGGTCTCAGCAGCCGAGAGACAAGAAGCTATAAGTAAGATCAAATAAGAAGTCTGTCCTCTGGAGCAGGCCTGTGAGGTGGCTCAGCACCTCTCGCCTGGGTGAGGCCCAGAGTCCATCCCCAGCTCCTCAATAAGGAGAAAGATTTGCCCCCGGAAAGAGATGTGTGTTCCAGGGATCATAGAAGATGGTCCCCTGCCTGGAAGAAGGGAGGATAGGGGTGGCTGGATCCTGTGGGCCTGATCAATACATGCCCCCACATAAATATCAGGAAGAATGTTTCACAGTGAAATCATGTAACTTGATGCGCCCTGCTTGGAACCGGAAGATATCATGAGGATTGAAGCCAGAAGAAAAGACAACTCAGGATGATGTCACTTATATGTGCACTCTAGAATAACTGAATGAGGAAGTGAACTGTAGCAAAGGGAAGGTGCCTCAATCACTCTTGATGCCAGTTTAGAGAGAGAAGAACAGAGAGGGAAAGAAATCAAGGGGCGGGAGAGGAAGAAGAGACAGGGAAGTAACAGGTGAACAGGGTCAGACCTCAGTTATACTGGTGATATGTGTGAGTGCTATTGCCATATTCCCAAAAAACAGACTCAAAACTCTGAAAACATGAGATGCAAGCTGAAACTTGTATCTGAAACTTTGTAAATGCACTTTTCAAGCTGACTGGTGGGGGGGTTGGAATGTGCAGGAACACTGGTGGAGGGAAGATGATACTGGTAGGGCTGGTGGTGAAATATTATATGCCTAAAACTCGACTATCAAAAACTTTGCAAATCACTGTTCTTTAATGAAATAAAACAGTATTTTTAAAAATAATTTTATGAAAGGAAGTGTTCTAGCAGAGACCTCCTGGGGTAAGGTAGGGGTGAATATCGGGAGCGGGGGAGGCAGAGAAAAATCACAGAGTGTCTGGAGCAGAGAAAGCACCAGGTTTGGTGACACCCCAGGCCCAAGACACATTTACATCTAGATGCCACAGGATGAGGATGCCATGGACCCCCACCCCTGCAACGACAAATGCTGTCCATGCCTCAGACTGCCCTGTGAGAGGTCACCCTGGTTTGAGTGCCTCAGGCAGCTGGCCCTCGGGACCCAGGACTGGGGAAAATTCTGGCATTGTGCTGGAGTGATAGCACAGTGGGAAGGGGGCTTGCCTTGCATGCAGCCTGCCTGGTTCTACCCTTGATATCCCACATGGTCCCCTGAGCCTGCCAAGAGCGATCCCCAAGTTCAGGACCAGGAACAATCACTGAGCATTATGGTGTATGGCCCCAAAACTAACAACACAATAAAAACTACAAGAGGAAAACGCTGTCAGTGCTGGGCTCTGATAGATAGGCTCAAGCCCTGGCTCCTTCAGGACTTCCTCATCCCCTCCCCAGCTCCTCTACTGGCAGAATTGGCAGCTGGTGCTCAAGTGATTGAGATGTGGCTGGCAGTATGTTGGCATGATACCAATGACTCCCTAGCTAACACCCACCAATACCTGTGACTGTGACACCAGGTTCAGCTCTCAAGGACCCTGCCCTGCAGTGAAAAGGCCAGGCCGGCCCCCTACCTATCCAGCCCCAGTACACACGCGTGCGCACACACACGCACACACACGCATACACACTGGTGCTTGGCCCCTAGGCCCCTGGAGCGGGCACAGCAGAAGTCTATTTTCCCAGGTGTCAGGCACAGTCAGAGAAACAAGGCATGCACCCTCACACCTGGCTGCCCCGTACGTGATGCAGAGCCCTTACGCACCAAAGAGGTACAGAAGCTTCTTCTAGGAGGGAGGTTCAGGGTGCCCAGGGTCTACAATGAGAGGCATAGGCTGAAGACAGATCACAGTTGGCCCTTCCTGCTCGTTGGACTCCAGTGGCCATGCTTAGCATACACAAGTCCTGACCACACCATTAATGTCACCTAATTATCCTGGGACCATTAGCAAGGTTGTTAGCTTGCCCATTTCAGAGCTGAGGACATTAAGAGAGTCTGAGCAATTAAGAGGCCAAGCTCAGGGTCTGGGGTGGGGGGGTGGCTCCCCAGGGCTGGAGCACAGACTTGGCACATGGGAGCCTGAGGTTCCATTCCCAGTACCAGTGTCATGGCAAAACTTTAGGCCCACAGGGAATGGCCCTTCGGTCTCCTGAGCATTGCTTTGGAAGTCCCTTCCCAAAAGATTCCAATGTTAGGGCCCATCAGATACGCATAAGGGCTACAGCACGTGCTTCCATATGCATGGAACCCCAAGTCGGAAACCAACACCTCTCTCAGGCCTGAGGGTCTGAGGCACCCAACTGTCAGACAATCACCCCCAGGCCTCCGAAAATCACTGTGAAAGTCACTAAAAATGGGCAAGATGGGGCTGTGACTATAACACAGAGAATAGGGCATATGCTTTAATGCAGTCAACCTGGGTCTTCCCTGTGTGTGTCCCAGCCCCCCCATATGGTCCCCACCACTGCCAGGAGTGAATCTTAATTGAAGAACCAGAAGTAACCCGTGTATCACAGTGTGTGATCCCAAAAAATACCAAAAAAATGCTTTTTTTAAAATTTTCAAAAGGTGCAAGATGGGGCCATAGCTGCATAGTCAAGTTGGTAGGTGTTTTGCCTTACAGCCAGTTGTTTTGAGTTTGGTTCCTGGAACCCCATATGGTCCCATGAGCTCTGCCAGGAGTGATCTCTGAGGGACCGAGAGATTGCACAGCAGGGAGGGCATTTGCCTTACATGCGGCTGACCCAGGTTCGATCCCTGGCATCTCATGTGGTCCCCAGCATGACCAGGAGTAATTCCTGAGTGCAGATCCAGGAGAAACCCTGAACATCTCTGGGTGTGACCCAGAAAGCAAAAGAAAGAGGAAAGAAAGGAAAAAAAGAAAGAAAGAAGGAAGAGAAGAGGAAGGAAGCAAGGAAGGAAGGAAGGAAGGAAGGAAGGAGGAAAGGAAGGAAGGAAGGAAGGAAGGAAGGAAGGAAGGAAGGAAGGAAAGGAAGGAAGGAAGGAAGGAAGGAAGGAAGGAAGGAAGGAAGGAAGGAAGGAAGGAAGGAAGGAAGGAAGGAAGGAAGGAAGGAAGGAAGGAAGGAAGAAAGGAAGGAAGGAAGGAAGGAAGGAAGAAGGGAAGGAAGGAAGGAAGGAAAGGAAGGAAGGAAGGAAGGAAGGAAGAAGGAAGGGAAGGAAGGAAGGAAGGAAGGGAAGGAAGGAAGGAAGGAAGGAAGGAAGGAAAGGAAAGGAAGAGGAAGGAAGGAAGGAAGGAAGGAAGGAAGGAAGGGAAGGAAGGAAGAAAGAAAGAAAGAAAAGAAAGAAAGAAAGAAAGAAAGAAAGAAAGAAAGAAAGAAAGAAAGAAAGAAAGAAAGAAAGAAAAAAAAGAAAGAAAGAAAAGAACCTTGAGCTCAGGCAAGGGGCAGAAGCGAAGAAAGAAGAGAGATGGGGGGCAATGCAGATTTTCCTGCATCTCTGGGATGTTCACGCTCATCATTTACCAGGACAGTGAGGAGAAAGCCAGGGGATTCTGGGGCAGCACCCAACCTGCCTGTCCTCCTGCTTCTGGCCCTCCTTCCCACCCCCCACAAACATCAGCTGAGCATCTGCTCTGGCCCGCCTCTCTGGCCCCGCCTCTCTTCCCACCCCCACAGACATCAACTGAGCATCTGCTCTGGCCCCGCCCTCTGCCTCCCTGGGTGCATGGCTCTGCTGGGGTGCTCTCAGCTCTGTGTGATGCTACAGGAGCAAGCAGGGCTGTGAGGCTGTAAGCAGAAGGTCATGTCAGCCCCTTCTCACACAGGTGCTTGCCCAGGCTGGCCAGGGAGGACGCCCCTCAATCTGCCTGAGGAGTTCAAGACCCCTCCAGCCCATATCCCTGGGGGACCTCTGGCAGGCATATCTGGGGACGGTGGGGGAGTCAGGCTTGAGCAGGGGCAGCATGAGAGGGAGGGTGGGGGCACGTTCACATGTACAGATGCCTCCTGGGCTGGCCAGGATGGTGGTTGGGGGAGCAGGTAAATATAAACTCAGGTGCCCTCATCTAGGGGCTGCTCCCACTGAGCTTGAGGGTACCCAGCACCCAGCCTAGCAGAGAAAAGAGTCACTAGACAGGGCCCATGACACACACATGCATGCACACGTACATATATACTTACATACACACATGCACACTCACCTGTGCACAGCTTAATAAAGCATGCCTATACAGACATGCACACATATACATGTATGTATACATATACAGCATGTCCATGTGTGAAAATACATGTATACATACACACATATGGGTGCACACATGCACACACATGCACACACACACACACACTGTGTGTGGGGTTGGCCTCGCCCTGAGCCAACCATCCTGCACTCCTGACAGCATGAGGAAGAGATTTGGCTCCCATGACCCCTGACCCTCTTGGTCAAAGAAGGCAGCATGAACTGGGCAGTTCCAGGGCAACAGCGTGGAGAGCAGCTTTGGCAGGACTCGTGCCGCGATGTTTCCTGTGTGTGTCTCAGGCTGTGGCTCAGAGAGGGCAGCACCTTGTCCAGAGACACACAGCCTGAGGGAGGGGCCCCAGGCTCCGGGCCCAGGTCCCTGTTCCCCTCTGAGACTCCACCCAACGGGGGCTCCAAGGCCAGGAGAGGGAGAGGGTGGGAGGGGGGGGCTGCGTGGTGCAGAGGAAGACAAACAGCAGCAGCTGATTCATATTTCTAAATGTCATGTTATTCCAGGCGCATTCTCGCTTTGCCACCACCTTCATCCACACACACACACCCCAGCCCCCTCTTGCCATCTTGAGGACCAGCTGTGAGTGGCTGGTGGGAGGAGGGCTGTGAGACCCCGTCTAGGAAGCTGCGGGCTGAAGGGGGAGCCAGAGGGAGCCTGCCTAAGTCTCCTCTGTGAACCTCCTGAGAATAAAAGCCTGGGGTCTGCATCTGTGTTAGCCCAGAGGGAGCAAAGCAGAGCCAGAGGCTGATTCCTAAGTCAGGGGTGCCGGGTGGGGGTTCTTCTCTAGGCTGGGCAGGGGTCATTCCTGGCCATGCAAACACCACAATGTGACTCCAAGGGTGGAACTCGGGCCGCAAGTGTGAGTGTGTGCACCACCTTTGAGCTGTTTCCCAAACCTCACAAATCTGCGTTTTTGAAACATTCCCACCCCGCAGCCCGAATCCTGCCTGTGCTATGCCATGAACATCTGGGGACCTAGAAGCTCCCTATGCCCATGGAACTCTGGATCCTGAGTCCTCACTCGACACACACACCCCAAGGCCCTCCTCAGCTGACCGCACCATCTACAACCACACTTGTTTCTCCTGGCTTGGCCTCCTGAAAGTCACACAGTTAGTGTTCAGGGAGTGTGTGTGTGTGTGTGGAGAGAGAGAGAGAGAGAGAGAGAGAGCATTGTATGTGTGAGAATGTGTGGGAGGGTAGGCGTACATGTGCTGTGTGAGTATAGGGTTATGTGTGTATGTGTATGGAGTGAGTCTGTTAGTGTGTTTGTGGAATGTGTTAGTGGTGTGTTTGTGAGTGTTGTGTGTATGAGTGAGTGTGTGTAACTCTATATTTATGAGTATACATGTTTATGAATGTTGGATACATGAGTACATGTGTGAGAGTGAGTTTGTGAGTGTGCACAAGTAAGAGAGAATGTGTTGTGTATATATGAGTGGAAGTGTATCAAAGTATGTATATGTATGAAAGTGTGTATGTGTCTGTGTATGAGTGTGTGTGAGTGTTGTATGTATGTATATGTGAGTGTGTGTTGTGTGTCTGTGTGGAGTGTGTGAATATGTGTATAAGTGAGCATGTAAGTGCATGTGCCCATGTGCATTTGAGTGTCTATGTAAGAGTATATATGTATGGGTGTGCTATGTGTATGAGTGTCTGTATGTTGTGTGTCTGTGTGGAGTGTGTGTGGAATATGTGTATGAGCATGTGAGTGTATGTGCTCATATGCATATGAGTGTCTATGTAAGAGTATGTGTGGGTGTGCTGTGTGTATGAGTGTGTGGGAGTGTATGTTGTGTGTCTGGGTGGAGAGTGTGAATATGTGTGGAGTGTATGTGCTCATGTATGTATGAGTGTCTATGTAAGAGTATGTATGTATATGTGTGTATGAGTGACTGAATGTGTATGAGCGTGATTATATGTCAGAGTTATGTGTCTGTGTGCATCTGAGTTGTGCGTGTGAACATGTTTGTGTACAAGCAAATGTGTGAGTGTGTTTCTCTGTGTGTATGTGCCCGAGACCATATGAGTGTGTGTATGGGCTCATGTGACTGTGTGCATGTGTGTCCGTAGTTCACACAATGAAGTCTCCAGCCCTCAGCCCCAGAGCCTGCCAGCCGGGTGCCAGCTCCACTCCTGGGCCTTTGTGGTTGACCCTGGTGGAGCCCCTCAGCCTCTCTCACCCTCCACATCCATGTCTCTTAAGTGGGTGAAACACTCCTGAGGCGGAGTGTGTGTTAACTAGCACTGGCATTTGGGGCAAGGTCAGAGGTCACGAGAAGACAGTGGGGCCCAGGGCACAATGCAATTGAGTAGCACTGACTCTTCGGGGTGCCCTGAGTGTGTTGGCCCCTACCACTCCCATGTACTTATGGGTGTAGACCACAAGCTCCACAAAGAACAGATGTCACAGGGTCACACGGGCTCCAAAGATGACGCAGCTGCAGACACAGGAGCTGCTGATGGGGCAGGCTGGATTGGGTCGTGGAGCGACCCAATGGGCAGGGAGGCTGGAGGGGGAGGGGAAACGGGTGACAGACAGTGAGCACATCAGGAGGAAGTACAGTGAGGCACCGCTGGGTCCAGGAGGAGCAAAAAACCATGGAAGAGGGTGGTGACTGTCACGGAGGGAGCTCGCCAGTCCCGGGAGAGAAGAAACACGCACCTCTGCTCCCCACATTCATTCTAGCACCTTCCATGGAACATGCTCAGACCACAGCCATCCTGAGGCGGACAGCCCCGGACGTCCCCCTTCTCTGTGAATTTCAGGGACTCACCCCAGCGTCCCCACCATCTTTAACAATTGTGACCCAAGCTGGCCCTGCCAGACCTTCTCTAGAAGGAAACCCCAGCTTGATGGGAAATTGGGTTCAGCAGAGAAGAAGGAAGTGAAGCAAACAAAAATGAATTCTGGGCAGCCAAGAGCAGAGGCTGCTGTCTGTGATGTCTAACTTACTCTTCATGTCAAACTGTGTGCTGTGAAGATCAGGGGATGGCAAGAAAACCGAGAGCTATTACTTAGGCTCAAATCTGTTCTGCGGTTGCAGGAGGCGGGTGTGTGTGTATATGTGTGTGTGTGTGCCGTGTGTGTGTGTGTGTGTGTGGTGGGGGTGTGCAGAAATGACTACAACTTTAATTACAGGCCCAACTCAGACGTCAAAGCTGCTCCGGGGCGTGTTGGGAAAATGATGTTGCATTACCGCCTTCCCGACAGCGCCCCATGCTGCAGCTTTATCTGCCGAGCCGTAAATTAGCACACCTACTTGACGCTCTTCAGGTAAAACCAGTAATTTAGCTGAAAAATACACGCGAGCACACACACACACACACACACACAGAGTCGGGGGATGCTGAGAGCAAGGGAAGAGCTAAAAACACGAGAAGCAGGGATGGAGCTGACACGCCGCCATGCCTCCTGTCATTAGCGTGTGGGCTCCTGGGTGTAAGCCCCCCACACCCCGGCCAACCCACCTTCCTTCCTACCTGCCTCGGCGCCTCCCCCTGCCACCCCTCTCCGCTGTGAACCGTAAATTACATGCTGACACCTTTAATTTGTGCAAAGTATGCCTGGCTGCGCCTGGCACCGGCAGCCGGGTGCTATAATAAGGTCAATTTATATTCATTGTTGCAGTGCTTGATGTGCCAGATAACACAAGCAGTGCTGGGGGGCTTCTCTGGGCTGGGGTGGGGGTGGGCGTGGGGGTGCCCGCTGCCTCTCATCACAGCCTGGCACCAGTTGGTTCATCACTTATGCATGGCATTAGCGATGTTTGGATTTAGCTAATCACCATCAGTTATTCATCCCATGGCTGCCCACCCGCTAAGCCTGAGACCCCCACGCACCCACCCAGAAGGCTGCAGGGGGACCACCCAGCCTGAGCCAGCCTCTTTTCTAGGGCATGGCTTCAGGTGGGATATGGTGCAGAGTGGTAGAAACCCCCCTCCCAAGCCAGCCTCATGGGGGAGAAGCGATTGAGAGAACTCGAGGTTGGGGGGTACACAGGTGGTGTGGCCCTGACCTGGAGCCTCGTGGCGGGTTAGCCTACAGCTCCAGTTCCCACCCCGCCATCTCCCAGCGTTGAGTTCTGATCCCAGCTCTGCCTCCTGCAATGCGACCTTACCAGGAAACATGTTCTGCATCTTTCAAATGAGACGCGACTTCATTCCGGGCATGGAGCTGCATGATGGCATATGCATGTTCTTCCCGGGAGGCCAGGCTGGGGCAGTGCCCACATCAAGGCCCTGTGGGTCCCTGGAAGGCATTGTGGGAGTGAATGAGTGCTCCCCTATGGAGACACTCCAAAGCCTGAAGGTGGAGCTGGACCCACGGATCAGCCCATCTTCTCATCAATGTGCCTGGCTTGATGGAGCTGTGTTTGCCCCTGAGAAGACTCAAGATGCGTTTGGGCTGGCAGTTGGGGGGAGGTGAGAGGCTGAGCCAGAGACACATATGGGAAGAGACTTGCAGATGACTCACCCCCAGCCCTTCAGGTCAGATCAGGAGTCAACAGCGGGGAGCTGAGCACCAGCCCACCCCTTTGGGTGAGGCAGGCAGAAAGCTGATGGTGGGCTGGCTGCATCTTCAAGGTTGCCCTCCCTGCCACCATCCCAGACTTGAGACTCAGATGCCACCAGACCCAGGGGCTGTCCGTGGGTCCTGGGTGCCTTCTTCCTTCTTCATGTGTTTACACTGAGTACTGAGATGGGGGAGAGAATCCCAAGGCCTGTGGGGGAACCTCAGTTTTGCTATTTGTATCATGGGCTGGAGAAAAGGTTCTTTGCTGTGCAGTCTACCAGCTTAGAGTTCAAAGAGTGCTGCTTGTCCTGCTGGGTCCAGCTACACAGAAGCAGCCAAGTGACATGGGCTGGAAACCCACACCACGCACACAGTGGCTGAGGCCTTAGTGTCTGTGCTGGAAACACCTTCCTGTCTGCACACTGGCCAGGCCCAGTCCATTCTTCTCGGTCCTGCTCATCTCCTGTATCAAAAAAAAAAAAAGGTTCTTCTCCCTCCTGAGTATCCAGAGGCTTGCCCGCTGCCCCAGTCCAGCCCCTTCCTGTTGCTGAGTGGGGGTTCATTAACTATCCGCTAGAGATTTGCTCCTCCGTGAGAAGCTCAGGGTCGGTTCAGAGCTCAGTAGGCCTCGGGCCTCCCTGGATCTCTACCAACTCATCTGGAAAAATGGATGCAGTGGCCCCAGACATCACATTCCCGGGCCAAGCTTCCAGACACGCACTGGCTCTGAAGGGAAAGCCAGGACCAGGCCAGCGGCCGTCTCCATGGAAACCAGTGGCCCTAGATTAAATTTCCCCCATCTCTGTAGGATGGAGATTCGGAGTTCGCATCAATGGAATGTAGAGAAATTCAACCCATCTCGCCCACGAGAGCCCCTGTACCCTGTGGCATCTTCTTTGTGAAGGTCACAAAGGTAACAGCCCCTGCACCTGGGTGGGCATGAGCTCACTGCTGTAGCCAGTTGCTCTCTGCTCCTGACCTCCAGGGGCAGCTCTGAGCTTGCATCTCAGGGGCGTGGGCTTGAATTCCACAATTACCCACACACTGATGCCTTTGCTCACCCAGCCCAAGGCTCCCACACGCTGTCCTCAGGTGTCGCTCATCTCTCCCTGCAGAGCTGCAAAGCGCAGAAGGTGAAACTACTCGCCCCCTGGCTGGGTTCCTGCCCACAGCCTCTGGTGCTGGAGACTGGGTGGTGGTGGGGGGTGGGACAGAACCCTCATCCCCAGAAACCATAGCTTGCACAGGGTGTGAGGTTGTTTTGGCTTTCAGGAGCCAGAGCAAGAGGACTATGTAGTGAGATGTTTTTCCACAGTGCAGTTGGGTCTAAATGGTCCAGAGAAATGAAGGAGGATTCCCAGTCACTGTGAGCACTCCCTTTCAGCACTGGGAGCTCAGAACTTCTTGGAGCAAACACCAACTTCTTGGTGTCTGCCCCCCGCCTCCCAGTCTCCAGCACCAGGGGGTTATGGGCAGGGAGCTCAGCCATGGCAACCATCCGGGGGCGAGAAGCTGCACCTTCTGCGCTTTGAAGCTCTGCAAGGAGTGATGAGCGACACCTGAGGACAGTGTGTTTCCTTGATGTCTTCTGAAGAAAGGTGGTTTCTGTTTCCATGTGCCGCCTTTGCTGGGCAGATGGTCTGGGTGGGAGAAATGCTCATGCCCACGGCCCTTCCACACTCTACTCTGAAGCCCAGCACCTCTGACTTGCCTATGCAGACTCAAGTGTGTGCAGTCCTGGTGCAAGGTGTGCCCCCACTAGATGTTTCTCCTGGCTCACTGAAGGCTTCCTGTCCCCCTGGCTAGAGAGGAAACCATGTGATTTTCCCTCTTTTTTTTTCCTTTTTGGGTCACACCCCTGCAATGTTCAGGGGTTACTCCTGGTTCTACACTCAGGAATTAGTCCTGGCGGTGCTCGGGGGATCATATGGGATGCTGGAGATGGAACCCAGGTAGGCTGCATGCGGGCAAGCACCCTCCCTGCTGTGCTATTGCTCACGTCCCACATGATTTTCCTTTTTGATTTTGGTTTGGGGCCACACCCAGAGGTGCTCAGGGCTCCCTCCAGGATGTACTGGGAGAACCATAACTCGTGCTGGGGATCTAACCGGCCCAGACATATGGAAGGCAAGCATATGGTTTTCCTCTCAATCCGTAGCCTCCTGGGGGCTGGCGCGATAGCCCAGAGGGTAGGGCGTTGCCTTGCATGTGGTTGGCCTGTGCCAGCCCAGGTTCGATATCCGGCATCCCATATGGTCCCCTGAGCACCGCCAGGAGGTAATTCCCTAAGTGCAGAGTAAGGAGAAACCCCTGAGCATTGCCAGGTGTGACCCAAAAAAGCAAAAAAAAAAATATATATATATATATATATATATATATATATATATATCCGTAGCCTCCAGCCTCATGTGGCCATAGGCTGTGCCTGTGCACTTTGCCCCCACCAACAAGGGCTGAGCCACCCCCCCACCCCCCAGAGAGGACACACCCAATGCCCCAGAGAGGACACACCCAATGCTCCCCTGATAACTGGACCCTTTCTGGAAAAGTATCACCTCTTCGTTCCCTGTTGCTGATAGATCACTGCCTGGAGTGGGGTTCCCAAGGCCACCCACCAGGCTCCTTTGCCTGTCACAAACCAGGCGTCCCTCGCCAGGGCACTGCAGCAAGATGTCTGGCCTAGAGATGTCTTGCCTAGAGGCTCCCATAGGAGCAGTCACTGTTCCCCTCTACCCACATTTTTCCTTTCCTGCTGCTCCAACACAGAGAGATGGCATCTGAGCAACTGCCCACTTGCTCCTGTCCACAGCTGTCTGTCCACAGGGATTGTGTGGGGTTGTCTCTCACACCTGTCTCCTCTCAGCCCCTTTCAGAGTGCCCCCTTTTCCTCCCTGCCCCTGCCACTCTGTCCAGCTCCTCTGCTGCCCTCCTCTCCCACCCTCTCACGAACTCTGCTCCACTCTCAGCCTCTGTTGGGGGGGGGTGTTCATCTCCTGGGCAACCCCTGGCCCCTTTGTCTCTTCTTACCACCCCCAGTGCACACCTGCCACATGGTCTCCTGAGCTGTAGGGAGTCTGGGAGGCAGAACATTTGGGTTTGCTGGGGTTTGGAGGAAAGGAAAAAATGCTCTCAAATAATGTTCAGGTGGGCCAGGAGTCCTTGTAGAGATACTTTATCCTCCGAGCCAGCTGGACAGACCGTTGTTGCAGTGTTAGGACCACAGGGCCACATCCCATGGTGTAGGGGCCACCTGCAGTACCAGATACAGCATTTGGGCCTCACACATGCCAGACATGTACTCCAGCCCTCTGGGGGTATCTCCCTGGCACCAAAATTTTGTTGTTATTGTTGTTTTTTTTGACAGGCTTAGGGTTGCTCTGAATAGAAGCAAAGTTAGACAGGAAGGGAGCAGCCGGCCCCCATCGCCACCCAAAGTCCCAGAAACGAGGCTGCAGGGCCTTTCTCTTCCAGGCCAGGTCAGATGAGACCTGGCATCTGGGCTCCTCTCTGCTTGAAGAGAGACTTAGTCGTCTCACTTCAGATGGGAGTGGGACCTTCCACAGCTCCTGGGACAGGAGCAGGAGCCAGAGCAACTGGGAGGTGACTTGGGGCCAGGGAAAGTGTGGACAGGGCTGGGAGGCATGGGTGACCCCAGCTGGAGAGCTGATTAACAGTGGCTGTGGTGGACACGAGACTGGAGGGCAGCTCAGGCAGAGAGCAGGAGACTGGGGTCAAGGGTCTTCTGGTTCCTTCAGGGGTGCCGTTTAGGTCACAGTGATCAGGATTGTATTTCAGAAATTCTGGTCACCCTGAGGGGACGCCACAGGGGCAAGAGAGGGGTCGGAAAGCTCTCAAAGGAAATGAGGAGGAGACCCAGGAGAGACATCAGGAAGGCCTGACTCCACAGACAGAGGCTGCTGGGGAAAGCCCAGGCCTGCCGTCCCCTCTTTCTGCCTGCATGAGTAGGCACTCAGTGTGTGCTCAAGCTGAGGCAGGGGCACCCTGTGGGGGTGGATGGCAAGTGAGGAGAGCAGGACCAGGCTGTGGCCGTGCTAGTGCCCACCCAGACTCTCAAGCTGGCGATGTTGGTAACAGAGAGCCCCTCCCCGAGTTCTTTCCAAATCTGAGGGGTTGGTTGGTGCAGCTTAAAGGCCAACACTTAAGAAGAGCTGCTATGAGAAAGCCGGGTGGAAAGTCGGGGGTGGTAGCACCACATTGAGAAGGTGGCAGGCCTGTGGCTCCAGTGTCTTCTCAAGGACTATAGTTATAAAGGCAAGGGAGTTGGTAAAGCAGAAAATGAGGCTGCAGCGATTGGGGAAGAGAGTCCAGCCCTCCCTACTGTCCTGCCCCACACATCCTGCTGATGTGTGTGGTTTGGTACAGATAGTGGACCTAGTGGCCTCAACTTGGTGAACCTTGAGATGACACTGCCAGGAATACAGGCCTTTGGGGTTTGCATGCTGCCCTCGGAGGGCCGGACACCTGTTGCTTGCTCCTCCCTCTCCTCTACCATTGGTTCTTCCCTGTAAAAACCGTTCCCAGGGAGGTTTGTTAATGTGGGCATGGGGGGATCTGGGGTGAGAGGAGCCTCTGGATGCTTGTGGAGAACAAGCTGGGCTTTAGGGCAGCATTGCTTGCTGACAGACAGTTCGATGTTACTGCGGGGCAGGCCAGCTGCATGCCACAGGCCCCGCCTGGCAGCTGCAGAAGGCGCCTTCACAGTGGCAAGTCAGGTGGGAGCTGGGCAGAAGGGGAGTGTGGGACCCTGGGCTAGTGAGAAGCAGGGCGGGGTGGACACCGCCTTCAGTGTGACCAGGAGGGAAGAGGGGCAGGGCCGATGGGGAAGCTGATGTGTGTTCATCGGTTGGGGGCAGGGAGGGCAGCAGGTTGGGGGTGGGGTGCTATTAGGAATGCAGTCGGGCACATTGGTGAGAGTAGGATGAGCCAGCCTGGAGGTGCGACCGAAACTGACAGCGGAGTGTCCATGCAGAGGTGGAGGTGGAGCTGCAGGCCCCACGCAGGGACAGGGGCAGATGTACCCTCCAGCCATAGGGCATGAACCCCTAAAAGGACATGTTGAGGGGAAAGCTACAGAGATGAGAGAGTAGCCACACAAGGATGGGGAAAGGGAACTGGAAACACTACAGCTAAATGGCCCTAGATGCTGGCCAAGAGGGTTCTGGAAGAACTGGTGGGCTGAGAGGCCCACCCTTGAGCCCAGGGAGAGAAAGGCTAATATGGCTTTTGGGTTTGCAACAGGGACACTCGCGGTGGTGGTGGGCCCATAAGGCCAGGACAAGGGACTGAGTTCGGGTAAGGAAGTCAAGAGCCTCAGCTGCTAATGGCTTTGTGTTCCATTTCTTCCCCCAACACAGCCTTTTACCCACTAAAAAACTGATGGTCCTGGGCCAAAGGGCTGTTACAGGTTTACAGATGCTGTGACTTGGGCTGGCAGACATGTCCTCCAGGCCAGCTGAGACCACCGGCTTTTTGCAACTACGTCCGCACCAGCAGTGTGCTGAAACAGAACATTGAAAAGCATGTGCAGTTGTAGACTCAAGAGCACTAGGTGAGAGGACCCTCAATCTTCCTACACTGACTTCACAGCAACAGGATTCGGCCACAGCAGCTCAGCAATGGGAGCGACACAAGAGTCTGTCAGCAAATGTGGCTGGATCAACAAAACGCAATGCCCTACCCCAGAGTCTATGACTCAGCCCTAAAGAGAGAGGGACGCTGACACACTCTGAAGCATAAATGAGCCTTGAAGGCATTACTCCAGGGGAAATGTCAGTCAGGAAAGAGCAAATACTCTGGTTCCAGTCATCTGAGGTACCTAATCAAGTGCCTCCGAATCAGAGCAATCAAATCCACAGAGGCGGAGAGTGAGGGGATGGATAGTTGTTTATTGTTGATGTGTGTTTTAAATTAAACAGCATTCCATGTGGGCTGGAGGAGGAATCCAGTGGACCAAGTGCAGGCTTCACGTGTGGAAGGGCTGTGATCTCTCCCTGCACACCACCACGGTGTAGCCCCCCAAGGCAAGCAATGAGATAGACACGTGTGACCATGCAGTAAAGTGATACTGTGTCTATCACCTTTCCTGTGTTCTAAGCATCCTGATAAGCAAAATAATAATGATAATAATAATAATATTAATGATGATGATGATGATGATAATGATGATGATAATAATAAGTTATGGGTAAGAAATGGGAAAATGTCTTAATTTGCTGGAGAGACAGTACAGCATGTAGGATATTTTCCTTCTACATCAGCAGCCCTGTTACCACATACAGACCTGAAGCACCTTCGAAGTGACCCTGACATCAGAACCAGGAGTCAGCGCCAAGCACAGCTGACTGTGACCCACACCAAAAATAAACAGATTGATAATTGGGAAAATGTTGCCATTTTCAAAGCTCTTCCGGGCCCTCTCCCCTCCTCCTGGACAGAACACTGAGAATAAGCACTGACCTTCGCGGTCTTAACACCAGTGGCCTCTAGGACCGTGGCCAGCGACAGTGGGGACCAAGAGAGGCAAGTTCATTAGACACAGCCTTTCCCAGCAGCAATTGTTAGAAAACCCTGAAAGAAAAATCAATGAACACAAACCCAAAAAGAGCATTTCTGCTGGGCAAGACATTAGTAAGGCCTGGACGTGAAACTCGTCAGTCTGGACCTTTGGAATTCACCCCCGAGGGTACCTGAGGGATTCCCCAGAGGCAGGACCTTGAGGTGGAGACTGTTCCCACTTCAGGGAGCTGCCTGGTGGTGGTGGGGTGGAGAGACCCTAGGGTGGGGTGGGGGGGTTGCCATTGCACTGAAGTCATGTGTGCATGCAGT
The DNA here is from genome assembly GCA_021461705.1 of Cryptotis parvus. Classification (NCBI taxonomy): domain Eukaryota; kingdom Metazoa; phylum Chordata; class Mammalia; order Eulipotyphla; family Soricidae; genus Cryptotis; species Cryptotis parvus. The sequence goes on along the minus strand of JAJIBD010007578.1, from coordinate 947 downwards.
GGGTTGGCAGGAATGGGCTGACTTGGAAACACCCCCACACCTCCAGGCTCTCTCCAACTCTCGAAAGAAGTCAGGTGGCACCTTCATGAGCATTTCTGGGGCAGCACAGGAGTTTGGGGTGGCCCCCTGACTGAACCGGGTCACTGCTTGCCCTCAGACACTTGGTCTGTAGAGGAAATGCCAGCAGAAGACCTGCCAAGCTCTCGGTCCTCTTCCCGGCCAGCTCGAGGCCTCCAACTCATCCCCATCAGTGTCCTCCTCTATTCTGGGACTCAGACATGAGCTTGTCTCCTACTACCCTTCCTCCAGGGGCGACTGGGAGCAGAAGGAGGACTTGGGAGGCATTTTCCCAGGCCCACCCCTTCTCCCTGTCCCCCTCAGGTACAATGAGCTCCCAGACGAGAAATCAGCCCTTGAGCCTATCACTGTCTCTCAGGCCTGTCCATGCAAGTACTGAGCCCCCTCCTCTGGGGAGGCTAGCAACGATCGAGCATGTGATCCCCAAGACCCCAAGGGAGTCACTTGCCTGTCTAAGGAGTCGATTGGTTCCAGCTCCGAGGCAACAGTCGTGCCCGACTGAACTGTTGCATCTGCTGGGCCCAGAGCACTTCAGATTGTGCAGCCTGGAGTCATCTACACACAGCTCCCTGCAGAAGGACAGGGGGAAAGGAGGGAGGGAGAAAAAATCTGATCATCAGCTGCAGAAAAGAGGAGACAGAAGTCTAGCGGTTGGGTCACTGCAAGGAAATCTCAGAGCTAAAAGTAGTGATAATTGAATGGTGCCGAGACTGGTGGGCATTAGGAAGGGACACAAGAGATAAAAGACCTAGAGGTTTCTACTGGGGCCAGAGTTTCACAGGGGCCACCTGGGGACCCCCAGGAGGGCCCTGGGCCCTGGACTTTAGTTGGGCTGCTGGGAGCTGCAAGCCCTGGGAAGGACTTGATGG